>JAYXIM010015750.1:0-43078 GCA_037575425.1 Anastrepha fraterculus
CATCGTAAATTGTAAATAATCAAAGTCAGACAATTTTTCGCTCGCTTAGCAGTAAAGTGTCACAATCACAAAATATCAATAGAAAAGAGCACATTACTTGGAATGTCACTATCACAAAGGATTGCCAAATTAAAGAAAGTTCTCGCTCACTCATAGATATCGTAACACAATATCATAATACTTCTTTCCGTGTTCTAAAGTGCGACAGGATGGATTGGCATATTAGTTGGATGTCAAATCTAATGTCAAAAATTTTAGTGAAACATTTGATATCTTAAAGATTATCACTTGGTTGTCAAATATTTTTAGGTGCGTAAAAAAATTTGTCCGTTTCATAGCTGTAATATGAGGTCCGATGAACAAAGTGAGTGAATATAATTAAATAAGAACTTTATTGAATATCAAAAGAGTTCAAATTGACTCCAAATTTTTCTCAGAAAACGTTATATTGAAAGAAGAAAAGTGGTGTTTTTGGGGTTTACCCGGCAATTATTCGAATTTTTCTCACCTTGTGAACCTTCCCCAGATCTCCACGGATATTTCAAGACCAAGATAAGATAAATCCGTTCAGGCGTTTTCGAGTTTTAGTGAGACTAACGAACAGCAATTCATATTTATAAATGTACTAGCGTACCCTCGCCCGCTTCGCTAGGCGAAAAATTCAATGATTTGCTGAAAGAGAATAAAATTAATACGAAACAAAGCAAATTCTTTGATACAATTTCATTCGAACTTTATTGTAACACTTTTTGGTAGACAACGTTTTTGGTTTTTCCATCTTTCGCGTAAATGAATAATGACGATGGTTTGCCTACTCGTGAGCAAGCTACATACAATTGTCCATGAGAAAAAATTGGGTATTCTAAATTAATACCGCACATTTGTAGAGACTGTCCTTGCGCCTTATTAATTGTCATAGCGAAGGCAAGGCGAATAGGGAACTGCAAACGTTTGAAATCGAATGGTAAATCCGTCTGAATCAGTGGAATTCTGGGTATCAAAACGTCTTCTCCTTTGTACTTCCCTTTCAAAATTGTTGCTTCGATAATGTTATCCATTAGCTTCTTCACAGCGAGTCTGGTACCGTTGCAAAGTCGTGGCACTTTAATGTTGCTCAGAATAATAATCGGTGCTCCAATTTTTAATCGTAAATTATAAGGTGGTAGACCTGGCATCGAGTGAGTTTAAGAATTCAGTTGGATAATTTACGACATCATCTTGATCAGTAATAGTGTCCATTGACTTATACGCAACTATGTCACCAGGTATTTGATCTAAAATAGCTGAATTTATATTTATCATTGGCTAAGCTAAAATTGCTCTTTCCCTGAGTCAATCATGGTTTTTGTAATGTTGAACTATGTTTGGAAATACACTCTGTGTCAATGCCTCTTTAGACTGTGCAAAAGTGCAGAAATTGTTAGGCAATGTTATCATTCTTGTTTTTGAAATAAAAAATAGTTTGAAAAAACTAAAAAACACGCTTTTATTGTTAATCGAACTAAAAAGTAGAAAATAAATTTTAGTGACAAAGGGACCTATAATGAAGTAATAGCAAATCGAACGATCAATCATAGTCAACTACCTCAGAACAGAATTATAACAAAAATGAAGATACAAATAGAGTAATTCAAATTAGAGTTAAAAGCGTGGGATGCTTGATATAGTAAATATTACAATCATTCTATTGGCAACTACCTATGTACAGAGGGTTATGAAAGTGAAGCAAAATGCATCCCACGCTTTTAACTCTAATTTGAATTACTCTATTTGTTTAAAAAGGGTTATTTTATTTGTTATTGTTCAGTTAATTGCTGAAAATTAAATATTTTGAAAAAACTATTTTTTTTTTAATTTAACGTTTTTGAGAAAATTTTGTTCTTGAAAAAATTTCATACTTTTGTAAAAGTTTAAATTGATTTGTTAAAAAAGATTTTTTTCCGCTTTGAAAAACACCCTCTCGGAAAAATGTATTCTCTATTAATAGTGGAATATGAAATGCTTTGAAAACACCATTTTTGTTTTTAATTTTGTTTGGTTTTCAGAAAGTTTTGTTTTAAAAAAATTTAATACCCTTGAAAAAGTTTTATTTTATTTTATTTGTTTAAAATATTTGAAATGTTTTTTTTTTTTGTAGTTTTAGAAAAACACCTCTTCGAAGAAATTTCTTTTATCGTTTTGAGGAAAATTTGGTTTTGAAAAAATTTCATGCTTTCGAAATTTTTTTATTTTACTTTATTTCTTCAAAATTTTGATAACAATTTTTTTTATAATTTTTGAAAAAATGTTGTCTAGGTGTCATAGTGGTATTCCACTAACTTTTAGGATTATAGTCAAATACTTACAAATATCTACGCTTTCATAAATAGCAACAATAAACAAATTTCCTCAAAACCAAAAAATTTAGAATTTTTCTAGAAAAATACTAAACAAACAACGTAATAAATTTAGAATTTTGTGTTCACGAAAAAACAGTATTGTTTTTATTGTATTAACTGAAAACCAAAATGTTGCAAAAAATCAAAACAAAACTAAATTATTTTTTTGTGTTCATTTGGTCCATATGTTTCATAAAAAGTTGATATCGTAAATAATATGCAGGGTCTGATACACGCAAATTTCCATTGACCATTATAGTGACAAAATTATCGATCACCAATTCCAACAGGATTTCAAAATCAGAGTTGGAATGAGAAAAATTCAAATTCTAACTTTATCTTATGTATGTTCTTATTATCTTTGAATTTTTCCAATGAAGCACCATTCATTTAAAATTTTCCAAGAATTTTTTTTTATCATTTCGCGTTTTTTTCCTTTTTCATTCGATTCCAACATTTGTTCATAGCCGAAAGCATCGTTTGCATTATTTCCATATAGAATTGGTCAAGGAAAGCATTGCTCAATTGAATAGAAACATTATTTTCATTCGAATCATTTGAAATTTCTGTATTCGACTCTTTAATTACAACACGACACAAATCGTTTCACAATAACGAAAAATTTAAAAAAAAAATTGTACACATAAAATGAATGTCGATTCGAAACTTACTATAATCTAAGAATCGAGCAAGTTTTGTTCTGTACAATATTTTGATTTTTTCTGTTTTTATATGAAGAAAATATTAAAAAAATTTTTTTTTTGCTAAAAACCTTCCCCTAGTGGATCCCTATAATATGAAAAAAAGAACGAATAAAATTGGCCTCGTTTCGGCCCAAAAATCATCATCATTTCATTTTTATATATATAGATATAGATAGATATAGATATTTAGAGATGAAAATTCTCTAAATCTTCTTATATTATACAATTACCTAACAAACTTAATTAGTATTTTATTATGAATTACTTATTAATTACATCAATAGCAGTAGTAAAAATTACTAAATTATTCTATGGACCTCTACGATTAATAAACTAAAACTAATAAATAAACCTTTACGAACCCAACACCTCTTATTTAAAAGTGCAAACAACGTTTTAGTAGATCTTCTAGCTTCAATTATGTAATATTTCAGCTTATGTTTAATCATTCAAATCTTAACAGGACGTGTTTTAGCTATACATTACACAGCCGATAGTAATATAGCATTCAATACTGTAAATCATTTTTCCCGATATGTAAATTACGGTTGAATACTACGAACCTTGCATGCTAACGGTGCATCATTTTCCATCATTTCTTATTTCTTACATATTGGTCGAGGAATCTATTATGGATCATACCTATTAACACCTACATGAATAGTAGGAGTACTAATTCAGCATCCATTTTAGTGATCATGACGTCTAGTAGTTTCATCTCTACTACCTTCCAATTTTCTTGCGACATCTGCCCTAGAGCATTGCTGTGATCGACAAGTGCTGCGACCAAGTGTAATTTACCCACCATCTCTGCCATAGCTGTTTTGGACGTGGACGCTTCCGGCTCTTTGGTATTGCTAGCTTTCGTCCTTGGTTGTCGGTAGCATCATCATTTGCCTCAGTCGCTTACCAGAAGGTAAGGCCGCACTACGTTGATCGCTGCCGTTTCCTTGCTAGCTCTTCCTCGATACGGTTAGCAAACTTCGTATCGGAAGCCTCGCTTGTCGTTGAAGTACGCACGACCTTCCTCGACCTTGTATTTTGCCCAGACCAACCTATCCTTCTTCTTCTTCGAAAGATCGGTGCGGCTTTCCTGACGGGCGCAGGGTTCGAATGCCCGCCTTGTTCGACTTGGCTTTAAGCCTTTTCTCCATTGTGGAGCTGGCATTGGCAGCTTGGTCAGGAGAGCGCAGAAGAGACTCCTCATTGGAGGTGTTGATGCCTGCAACACTTTCGTGATCCGATTCTGCTTGGACTATGGCATCACAACGTTGCAGATTGCTGGCGTTGTTGTTGGAGTTGCGACTCGGGTCTACATGGGCTCTGGCATCACAACTCTTTATAGTGGCAGTAGTGTTACAACTGCTTGACTCTGCTTCGATCCCAGCTGAGGAATAATCGCTGGCGACGCGGCTTATAAACTCACCGCACCAGCCGGTGGTAGCAATAGCTTCTTCTACCGACGTTCGGGTTTGATATCCCATCCCGGCCTTTACTTATATATTGGACCCCGTGTTATCTATTGCTATCTTAACTATTTTTTAAACGACTTATTATTTATATACATATGTATATTATTTGGAATATTACGCTATATCACATTCTATGGCAAACCAAATATATGTACATATTTGGACATATATGAAGAAAGAAAGTATAATTAATTATGTCGTAAATCGGAGGATGGTTCCATATATACAAGTCCACGCAAGTGGGGAAAGTTACTGATCGCCATTCACTTGGGAGTGGCCAGCACGAATCTTCTGCATATGGTTCAAGCAGCTCACAACTTCCGTGATTAGCCCAAGTATCCTCTGGATAGCTTCCGAAAACCCGTTCGGGAGTGAACTAAAGTGAGAAGGCGAAACATTCCAGGATAGCTGGTTGTGCGCTGGGTTTGAGACCCGCCATTTAAAAACCTCCCCCAATGAAAACATACACAAAGCCTCGGATGAGAACTTCCAACACTGATGAAGACCCTTGCAAACGAACTAAGGACTATGATTTGAGGGCATGCACCTGGACTGTCCGGTCCCTTAATGGCGAAGGTGCCTCTGCAAGGCTGGTTGATGTCCTTGTGAGAGTAAAGGCTGACACCACTGCCATCCAAGAGATGCGATGCACGGGGCAAGACAAGAAAACCATAGAACTTTGCGACGTCTACTACAGCTGCCATGTAAAGGAGCGCAAACTCGGTGTCGGATTTGTTGTGGGACAGAGACTTCGTCGCCAAGTACTGTCGTTTACTCCGGTGGACGAGCGTCTCGCAATAATCCGCATCAATCCGGTTTTTTTAACATATCGCTAATTTGCGCCCACGCCCCGATGGAAGAGAAGGACGATGCGACCAAAGACTCCTCCTATGAGCGCTGCCCCAGCCACGACATAAAAATCATGCTTGGCGACTTCAACGCCAGGGTGGGCAAGGATGGAATTTTTGGTTCCACAGTCGGAAAATTCAGCCTGCACAACGAAACATCCGGTAACGGACAGTGGATGATCGACCTCGCCGGGGCCCGAAACCTGGTAGTCTGCAGCACCAGATTCCAGCATAAAAGATACACCAAGCTACCTGGCTGTCTCCTGATCGGAAAACGCGAAACCAAATCGATCATGTTGTGATAATGGAAGACACGCTTCTAGTGTATTAGATGTACGTACGATCCGAGGACCCAACATCGACTCGTATCATTACCTTGTTGCAGACAGCTGCTCACACGCCTCTGTGCAGCAAAAAACGTACATCTACCTACGCAAAGAATGTTCGACATCAAAAAGCTGCAATCACAACAGGCAGCCAGAAGATTCGTCACTCCACTCTCACCCCTGCTCTCAGAGAGTACTGCCCAACGAACCGGCATGCGCGAGCAATGGAGCAACATTTCTCGTTCTCTACGTACCGCCGCCGAAGAAGAAATCGGATTCCAGTTGGTACGACGAGGAATGTCATGGTGCCGCCGAAAGAATAGATGCTGCCTGTAGAGCCACGCTGCGATCGGGCGCAACGCGAGCCATGTGGGATCGCTACAGCGGGCTAAGAAAGGAAGAGAGACGTATTATTCGACAGAAGATAAGAGAGGCAGAAATACGTGAGTGCGAGGAGCTTGAGATGCTGGCCAATAGGAACAATGTCCGAAAATTCTACCAGAAAGTTCAGCGGCTTACAGAATGTTTTAAGACCGAGGCGTATTCCTGTAAGAACAAAGACGGCGAACTGGTGACTGACCTCCAGAGCATTCTTAAATTATGGAGGGAACACTTCTCGAACCTGTTAAATGATGATAGCTACGTATATCACAGAGAATGTGAAGATCCTGGAATTGTCGTTCCGTTCCCGACCATGACGAGGTGAGAATAGCGATAACGCGTCTAAAGAACAATATAGCCGCGGGCGCCGACGGACTACTGGGTGAACTATTCAAACATGGCGGCGAGGAGCTGGTAGGGTGCACACATCAGCTTCTATGCAAAATATGGTCGAACGAAAGCATGCCTGCCGATTGGAATTTAAGTGTGCTCTGCCCAATCCATAAGAAGGGCGATTCTGCAATCTGTGCCAATTACCGCGGGATTAGTCTTCTAAATATCGCCTTTAAGGTTCTGGTGAGCGTTTTGTGTAAAAGGCTGAGGCCCACCGTCAACCAACTGATTGAACCTTATCAGTGCGGCTTCAGACCTGAAAAGTCTGCCAGCGTCCAAATATTCACAATACGCCAAGTCTTGGAAAATACCCATGAAAGGAGAATCGACACACCATCTTTTCGTCGACTTCAAAGCTCTATTCAACAGTACGCAAAGGAGTTACTTGTATGCCGCGATGTCTGAATTTGGTATCCCCGCAAAACTAATACGGCTATGCAAGATGACGTTGCTCAACACCAGCAGCGCCGTCAGAATTGGGAAGGACCTCTCCGTGCCGTTTGATACCAAACGAGGTTTCAGACAGGGTGGCACGCTGTCGTGCGACTTCTTTAACCCGATGTTGGAGGGGATCGCACGAGCCGCAGAACTTAATCGCTCAGGCACAATTTTTTATTAGAGCGTACAATTGTTGGCGTATGCCGATGATACCGACATCATCGGCCTTAACAACCGCGCTTTTAGTTCTGCCTTTTCCAAACTGGATAAAGAGGCAAAGCGAATGGGTCTGGTGGTGAACGAGGACAAAACGAAGTACCTCCTGTCATCAAACAATTAGTCGGCGCACTTGCGTATCGGCACCCACGTCACTGTTGACAATTATGATTTCGATGTTGGAAAGGACTTCGTATACTTAGGAACCGGCATTAACACCGATAACAATGTCAGCCTTGTAATCCAACGTAGAATCTCTCTTGCCAACATGTGCTACTTTGGACTAAGTAGGCAATTGTGTAGTAAAGTCCTCTCTCGACGAACAAAACTAACACTCTACAAGACTCCCATCATTCCCGTCCTAACGTATGGCGCAGAAGCTTGGACGATGACAACATCCGATAAAGCGACGCTTGGAGTGTTTGAGAAAAAGATTATTCGCAAGATTTTCGGACCTTTGCAGCTTTGTGAGCCTTATGACAACATTGACATAGCGCAGCGAATAAAGATCCAGCGGCTAAGTTGGCTGGGTTATGTCGTCCGAATGAATACCAACGCTTCGGCTCTGAAAGTGGTACCAGCTACGACTGGCGCGCTTTGTTAAACTCGGCCAAAATTGCGTAAGCGGTTATCGTGCCAATTAAGAAGAAGAAAATGTCGTAAATCAATCCGATATTGAAAGTTGTTCCATTTCATGCTTAAATAAAGAAGCTCCTATCAGTGATCTAAAGCGTATAAATTGCAAAACTTGACATTTCTCTGCCTTCCACAGCAAACTCTTGGATGCAATTTGTGGGCATGGGGTTTAATGTCAAGCTATTTCATAGACTTCCAAAGGATCAGATTAGTTCGAATTAATCAGTCTACATATAATAGTATAATGGCAGTAGTATGAGGTAGAGTGTCAGCGCCATATACGTGGTTAGTATGCTTGCTCTAATGAAATAGCTAGCTTACCAACTCAGGTGCCAGACGAATGGTAATGTAGAGGAAGGGCAACTTACTTCCTCCTAGGACATGTTAACGTTAAATTCGTCACTTGATTACAATGAAAATAGATTCGTGCAGGACTAGTGATGACCACCGAGTTTTGGTGAAATCGCTAACTATCATACATTCATTGGAGAATATCCCGTTATAAAAATAACTTAGTCCATTTGTAAGTATGATATACAGGCATGTTCTGCAAATCGTTTTCGGGCAATATTTCCGTTTTCAAATCGTTTGACATGTCCTGTAAATCGTTCCGTTTTCGTTTTTTTTCGAACATCAGCAAATAGTTTTGTCACTCTGTTCTGGAAATCGAAATCGTTAAAATTTTCCAGTTAAATTTTCGGCAACTTAAACGTTAGCGGTTTGACGTTGTGCGGTTATCAACATGTGAATATTTACTCAAAATAACTGCATATATTTATGTAAATAAAAGTGTTTATTTAAAATATATTCAAAAACGTTTAGGGGAAAACACAAGAACTCCAAGCAAGAGCTAATTTTAGTCGAGTTTATGGAATCTCATCCAGATTTGGCGAAGAATTTTACGAAGGGCGACAGAGTTGCTGTTGAGGAAAAGTAGAAAGAGCTAACGACGCTGCTAAATGCAGAAGGGCCGCCCCAAAAAGATGTTAATGGATGGAAAAAAGTAAGTATTTAGTCAAATATTAAAATAAATATTTTTGAGTTGTCTTTTTTCAAAGTATGGTCTGACTGGAAAGGGTGCATTCGGAAAAAGGTTGCCCATAACAATCTAGAATCGAGGGCCACAGGACGTGGACCCTTTAATAAGCATGTACTGACGAGCAACGAATAATGTGTTGTGGAACTTGTGGAATTTTTGCGGGCATACACCATTCTAGAAGCTTTGGGACAGAAGAAAATAATAGCGCTATCGAATCTGAGGAAGAACGTCCCCAAACAAGTAGGGAAGCGGTGGCTATCCCGAGAGCTGCAAAAAGGCCACGAGTGTCAACGCAGGACAGCCTTCAGACGTGTATGACAACGCAATCTACTTGTATGGAGAAAATATCCACCACTTTAGATAACATTTGCGAAAACCAACACAAGATGGCAAAATCGCAGGAAGATGAAAGGGAACAGATTCGATGACTTTGTCGTGCTGTTGAGAAACAAAATGAATTGCTGGCAGAGCAAAATCGCTTGAAGACTCAAAGTATAGGGCAAAAGCAAAGTCATTACCTCGAAATGGAGCAGTTGCAACATGAAACAGTTAAAATTAAAATTAAAATGCTTGAGATAGAGACTAAAAAATAAATATAAAAGAATCTTATTGAACTGTTATGTATATATTTACTTTTAATATGAATAAATTTTATGTTTCATAATATTAAATTTCTAGCAATAGAGTCTCTTATATTTCAGCCAACACTATATAAACTACTGTTTTCTTCATGTTCAGCAATTTCCTCATCAATTGGATTGTTTTCTAATACGCTTTCTGTTTCAATGTCATCTATTTGATTACTCCTACATATGTTATGTAGAGTGCAACAAACATTTATTATCTTCACTACCTTTCGCTGTTTCGGCTCTTTCGAACTTAAATTCGAATTTAAATGAAATCGGACGAATTACAGAACACCCAAAACAAAATCGTACGAATTGCCATTTCGGATCCGAATTGAAATCGCGCGATTTTCAGAACATGCCTGATAATACAAAAAATAACTAAATAATGAAATATTTAATACGAACATAAAGCAAAAGCAATGAATGATGTACACCACCGTTAACAAATTTCCTGTTTTGGGGTGTCGCTTTGCGTTGAATATATATGTAAGTATGTACTTGTCATTAAGTAACTGGGATTTACCGACAAAAGCAGAGAAATGCCGGGCTAAGCCACATGTATATGCATATTGAATAAAAGTTCTGACAGCATAAATGTTTATAAATTCTAGGTGAAATTCGATTGGTTGTCAACTCAGTGCTCCCAGGGGGACCCAATCGATTTGTAATTTACGCTTTTGTATATATGATATGGTGATTCGTAGTTTTTGATGTATTAAGTGCATTTCGGTATTTTCGTTATATCATTGCCACATCGTTTGGGGATAATGCGTAGAACCTGCACATTCCGTTCCGAAATTATGTGTCCATCTAATAGCTTATATAATTATAAATGCCTTCACATTTTTTTTAATTTCTATAGCTTTTTTTATTTAAAAAAAAGTTACTACTAGTATTGTATTTTAATGATTTGCCGATTGCTATAGTAATAACGTACGTAAAGTCGTTTCCATTACACACGGGCACATTTTATGAGAGTTAAAACAATTGCAGTATCTCTTTGTAGTTTTTGGAAACTGCCTATTGACAGTTTTTTTTTTTTTTTTTAATTTAATGTATTTTACAACGATCACATCTGCCTGTATTCTTCTTTATCGAAGTTTGACATAGAAAGTTTGCAGTAGTTTTAAGCAACTTACCCATCAGTTTGTTTAAGGTTTTATCGAGTTTTATAACAGCTATTGATGTTTCCAGTTTGACACTTAATATAAATAGTTATACAGAACACAGTTAAATCAATACAGTTATAGCTAAATGAATTGATATGCCATGAGGTTTGCAATTGGTGTGGGAATAGGATGGGATAACATCACTATTAATGCCTCTTAAAATATGAACCAAAAAGATTTTAAGTGAAATTAATTTTTGCTCATATTGTTGCAGGCAAAAGCAAGAATGGCTCAAAATACGAGGCTTCCGAAATTATAACAAACAACACTTTAAGTTCACTGTATTTTATTTGTTGTTAATGAAAATATTTTATAAGTATATGAATTTAAGGTTTATGAAATTAATAAAGTTTAACAAATTGTTTAAATTGCGTTAACTTAGAAGTGAGGTTTTTATATATTGTCGCGCCTCGTACGCGTCTGAATTTCCGTAAGCAACTGAGCTTTTAAAGCACGCTTCGGTCAATTGAACGGCGTTTACAGTTCAGGCATAGTTGCATTTTTTGGTAAAATATTACAAAAGAATTTTTTAGTATGAAGCAATAATTCAGGTTTAGTACATAAATATTTGAATACAGTTTTCGTCTAATTAGTACAAAAAACAATTTTAATATGGGAATGTATTAATAATCGGTAACATCCTCCCCCCGTGATTCGCATCACTGGTGAGAGAATCATTACCAACGTCGAGCACTGCAATTTTAGACGCTGGTCTCCGTAAAATTCCTGTTGACGTCTTGACTGAAACAGATCTAACTTGACCATCTGGGGCTGGCTTTGCTTCTGTTACGATACCCCGTTTCCAATGGCCTCGGCTCTCGTTGTCGTCGCAAACTATAACGATGTCACCTACAGCTATCGGCTTCACCCTCTTAAACCATTTCGTACGCCGGGTCAAGGTAGGGAGATACTCCAGTATCCACCTCTTCCAGAAAGTCTGCTTCAGCTGCTGCGCTATGTGCCACTGCTTGCGTAAACATATCTTCTCTGACAGCGCAGGAGTTTGTACATCATTCGCGCAGCCTAGCAAAAAATGATTGGGTGACAGAGGCTCGGCGTCGGTACTCTCTACCGGCACATGTGTTAATGGACGCGAATTTATTAAATTTTCTGCTTCAATCAGAAGATTTTGCAGGGTCTCCAACTGTGGCGCTCGTTGCTTCAGCGTGAACATCAAAACTCGTTTTACGCTTCTTACCATTCTTTCCCATATGCCCCCGGCAGATGGGTTGGCAGGTGCATTGCAAACCCACTCTACACCTCGAAGATCACACTCTGATTGCATACCGCTTTGAACATTTACCCAATCTTCTTTGCTTTCGCCGACAAAATTTGTCCCCATGTCGCTTCGGAGCCGTACCGGTACACCTCTTCTGTTTATAAAGTTACGGCAGACAATTATGGCAGCATCTGTTGATAGGTCCCTAGCTAGTTCCAGGTGAATGGCTCTAATAGTTAGACATGTGAAAAGTGCAACCCAACATTTTTCTTGACGACGGCCTATGGCTACTAAGACAGACCCAAAGTAGTCAACGCCTGAATCGCTAGGTACTTGGCCCATAAGTGGTGAATCGGGAATAGCGGATAAATTTTTACATTTCTGGCATTTAGCTTTAATTGACCTCAATAATCGGCGCGCACTAGGAATCCAAATCTTTCGACGTATGGCGCACAACGCTGACTCAAAGTTGTGGTGATGAAAAAGTTCGTGATAATGCTTAGCTACAAGACGCGATATAGGATGACTCCTTGGCAATATTATTGGTCGCTTTGTTGACATTGGTACGAATTCGGCATAGTCTATCCGACCCCCTAGTCGTATAAGGCCCTCATTGTCCAACATCGGGCTTAGCTTAAATATAGAGCTGTATTTCGTAATTGGCGCACCTTTGCGCAAAGATTCAACTTCGTCAACAAAAACATCTTGTTGTACTAATAGGCATATCAGTAATTCAGTTTGTTTGATCTCATTCGCAATAATTAACTTGGATGCATATACATTTCTACGTACGTCAACCTTACGGAATTTCATTATGGCATATCGTACCCATGTCATCACCCTTAAAAGTTTATAGTAATTTGAATACTTATTAAATGGAATTACTCTATCCGCTGACGATATCATATATATTTGGTTGGAGCGTCTCTCCTCTTGGCATTCGCTATTATCAAATTCGGTTGGCATGGCTGGCCAACTATGTTCAGGCAATTTCAAAAAAGGTGGACCATTTAACCACTTACCAGTTTGAGAAAAGGTTTTTATGCGTGTAGCATCATCAGCTGAGTTTTCTTTACCTGGTACCCACCTCCACTGACTGGCTTCAGATGTTTGCAGGATCTCAGCTACACGCACCTGGCGTCAGACCTTATCCACTGGAGAACTATTTTTGAATCTGACCAAAATGTTGACTTACGCGGCTGTACGTCATGGCTGTTGATGACAGCTTCCCTCAACTTTATTCCCAAGACGGCTGATTGTAACTCAAGTCTCGGAATGGACAATGGCTTCAGCGGGCTGCACCGGGATCGGCCAGCAACGAATACGATGTCTGTATTATTTGCGTGATGAATTCGCCAAAAGGCGACGGCAGCAAATGCGATCTCACTCGCATCAACAAAAGTATGTAGCTGTATATCGGCATTCGGATTCAAGCATTGTACGCCATAACATCTTGGCATTTTAAAATTTTCGATGGTATTCAACGTTTTGTACCACTGCAACCACTTCTTATAAATGTCTTCGGGGATTGGCTCATGCCAATCTATACTCCTGGTCCACAGACTCTGCATCAAAACTTGGCCGTCTACTATAGTCTGAAACTGCTTTGGGCACTTTTGAAAACAGCAATTTGAAGAAAAAGTAATCTTTGTTTGGGTTCCAGTAGCACTCTCCCTTTGGCATGTATAATTTCTTTGTTGATTACACGGTTGCTCGTTGTGTAATACAGCTTGCAGAATGTCGCACGAATTTGACGTCAACCCTCTTAACTGAAACCCGGCGTGGCTATGGATATCGATGACATCCTTGGTGACCTTAATGCATTCTTCGACAGTGTCGAAACTGTCCATATAGTCGTCGACATAGTGCCGATCCACAATGGCATTGACGGCTCTTGCATTTACATCACGATATTTTTCTGCGTGCACGTTTTTTACAAATTGTGCAGAACATGGTGAGCTAATTGATCCAAATATCATGGCGCGCATAACGTAAACGTCTGGCGGTTTTGATCGATCGCCCCCTCTCCAAAGAAAGCGCTGCGCGTTTTGATCTTCGTGGCGAATCAAAATGCGGTGAAGCATCTCAGCATATGTCACCACATACTGCAAATTTGCATTGTCTAAACTTACACAATATTGCCAACAGCGATTTTGGTTGATACTCCTCGGGTCCTTTCATAAGGGTACAATTCAACGACATATTATTTATTTTTGCTGCGGCATCGAAAACAAGTCTACGTTTGTTTCCTTTGTTTACATTACATTTGGCGAAATGTGGTAAATACCATGTGCGATCAGCATTTACATTAGCTTCATCGGGTGAAAGTCGCTTTGCGTATTCCTTTTCGATGTACTCGTTGATTTTTGCTTTATACCATTCCCCGTAGTCTTTTTCCCGTTCCATTTTCATTTCTATTTGCTCTAAGCGCTTCATGGCCATACTGAAACGGGAAATTTCACATTATCTTTATGCCAAAGCAGGCCAGTTTCATATCTATTATTATTTACAAATTTTGTCGTCTCGTTTAATAACTTTTCCGCCCTAATATCGGCTTCTGAACGAACGCTTGGCAATTGCTTTATTTCAAACTTTTCTGCTGCAAAATATTCTGTAATTTGTAAATTAATTTCATTTAATTGTGTGCTTTCAATATCGACATGACCAATAGTGCCATCAGTCAAACGATTTTCGTTCGATCCAAATAATGTCCACCCTAACATTGTCTTGTGGATTGCAAAGCCATCGTTCAAATTCACAGTTTTTATTGTTCGTATTAACTCTGTATGCGACAATCCAATAAGCATTTGCGGCACTGCATTATTGTAATCGGCGATTGGTATATTTGCCAATTGTTCGTGACGTTGTATGAAGTCGTTCAAATTCAACAACTGCTGCGGCAAATACAACTTTTTTGTTGTACGCACTCCCCTCATTTCATAACTCGTTGCTGCTTCATTTGCGCCGGCTATTTCAAATGACACTTGCCGCGACTGTTCGCTCATTGCCTATCCACTTCAGCCGAAGTAAATTGGATTTGCCTTTGAGGCCTAGAACGTTCGCTATATTTTCCTCCAATAGGGATATTTTTGCGCCTTCGTCAATGAAAGCGAAAATTTGGATTTCGCCTTTGGGACCTTTCAGCTTGACAGGCAAATATTTGAGGAGTGTTTTGTTACGTTGTGGTGAATTCGATCGAGCGAGTGGATGTTGTGGATTTTGATACACGGTTTGAACAGTTGCCACAGCTTTATCAGCTGATGAAATATTGTTTTTGTTATTATCACTGGAACTATGAAGCAACCGATTGTGGAATTTATTACACGACGATATACCACACACTCGTCGCTTGCGGCAATTCTGCACACTGTGACCAGGTTGCAAACAACAAAAACACAGATGCTTATTTTTTACTATACTCCAGCGATCAGAACAATCGGCATCTTTAAATTTTGAGCACGTATTTAAAATATGGCTTTGGTCACACACTAAACACTTTTTCTCTTCTTTTGTTACAGTCATTACGGGCTTGGACGACATTTTAGGTTTGTGGCACACAAAATCGTTGGGCATATACTTTGTTGGCATAACATCTATTGCCATGGACACATACATGGCGGTGTGCTGCAACCAATTGCTAAATTCACGCACAGTGGGATATGGCTTTTGCATTTCGAAGACGTGGCGAGTCCACTCTTCCCGCTTGTTCAGCGGCAGTTTGCTGATTAATTCGTGGAGCAACATTGGATTATTTAGATGTGGTATCGCACCGGAATTTTCTAGAAAGGCAGCTAAGTTTGATACCATCGTGCTAAAATTGAGTATATCGGCGATTCGACCTCCGGTAACGGGTGGAAACGCTCGAACTTTCGCTATTTGGCTTCTAATAAGTAGCTCTGGGCGACCGTAATGAAATTCTAATGTTTTCATGGCCGCATCTACACTGGATGGGTGGATCAACAACGACTCCACCTGTTGTCTGGCTTTCCCCTTTAGGGCTTTCTGGAGACGTAACAGATTCTCCAATTGCGAATATGAATTAATTTCCATGGTTACCTTAAAGGCCACAGAAAACATAGGCCACTCTTCGGGAGAGCCATGAAAATCTGGCAAATCTAAAATTTTACGTACCTGGCTGGTGCTGGGTGCTATTTGAGCTTTGTGATTGATGAGCTGCGGTGTAATTTGTGGGTTGGACGCTGCAGGCATGTAGCTTGCTGGCAGAAGATTTAAGGAATAAGGGCTGGTGTGGCAGTACGGCTGCATTATTGCTGGCGGGCACGTGGCAGACTGGATATAGGGGCAGAAGGCAGCGTCGGGCTTGACGTTGGCAGAAGTAACGCTGGCAGAGGTAGCGTTGGCGTAATTGGTGCTGGCAGTTGTAGCACCGGCAAAATTGGCGTTGGCAGAAGTAGCGTTGGCATAATTGGTGCTGGCAATTGTAGCACCGGCAAAATTGGCGTTGGCAGAAGTAGCGTTGGCACAATTGGTGCTGGCAATTGTAGCACCGGCAAAGTTGGCGTTGGCAGTTGTAGCGCTGGCGTAGATAGCGTTGGCATAATTGGTGCTGGCAGTTGTAGCACCGGCAAAATTGGCGTTGGCAGAAGTAGCGCTGGCGTAGGTGGCGTTGGCATAATTGGTGCTGGCAGAATAAGTCTCGGCAGGAATAGCGCTGGCTGAAGTAGCGCTGACTGTTGTGAAGTTGGCAGAGGTAACTTCGGTTGGCTTGAAGCTAACAGGAATAGCTTCGATGCTAGGTACGTCGGCACTGATGACGTTGTTAGCGGTTTGTTGATTTAGGGCTTCGATGTATTGGACCCTTTCCTTTTCCGATGAGGCTAGCGACTTTTGCAAGGCTTTTATTTGCTCGCGTAGTTCTTCGATCACTTTGTCTTGCTGAACTATCGCGCAATCATTTTCGTCGTCACTCGAACTTTTTTCACCATTTTTGTCGGCCATTTTGGCTTCGCGAACTATCTCGACGCGTTTCTTATGACGGAGGTTATAACGCGGTACTTCTTCGCCGGATTTTTCGTAGGCGCGATCACCCGAAGATTTCATGAACAAATATTACGGTTATCGAAAATTTATATAAACGCGATTTTTTTCAGCATTGATATGCAAAATTAAGACAATATATAAAAAGTTCTTGCAGGCAAAAGCAACAATGGCTCAAAATACGAGGCTTCCGAAATTATAACAAACAACACTTTAAGTTCACTGTATTTTATTTGTTGTTAATGAAAATATTTTATAAGTATATGAATTTAAGGTTTATGAAATTAATAAAGTTTAACAAATTGTTTAAATTGCGTTAACTTAGAAGTGAGGTTTTTATATATTGTCGCGCCTCGTACGCGTCTGAATTTCCGTAAGCAACTGAGCTTTTAAAGCACGCTTCGGTCAATTGAACGGCGTTTACAGTTCAGGCATAGTTGCATTTTTTGGTAAAATATTACAAAAGAATTTTTTAGTATGAAGCGATAATTCAGGTTTAGTACATAAATATTTGAATACAGTTTTCGTCTAATTAGTACAAAAAACAATTTTAATATGGGATTGTATTATTAATCGGTAACACATATGTTTTGTGGATTGGTGAAGCAAAAAAAAAATCAATTTTATTTCGAAAATAAAAAACTCTAAATAGTTTCCTAAAACACCGTGCAAAAGAATTAATATTGTAATAAAATCTATATTACATAAGTATTTATAAAACAATTCATTTTTACTACAAACTAAATAAAAATTAGTGTACAGTGAAAATACGTAGCTAGGTAGGTCTGGTGGCTGCCAATGTTCCACACTTAGACCTGTCGTAGATCCGTTGTAATATCACTGGAATTTCTCCTCACACCATCCAGGCTTTTATAAACGAGCTTAACTTCGTTAGTTTAAGATGCGCTATATCGCTGCATCTGTTAAACATATACTCCCAAACCTGTAAAGCCTTCTTTTAGGTAATACTTCACACTTACAAAGGAGGTGTCCAATAGCTCCCTCCTCTTCTGTATTGTTCAGTTTCTACAATAAACGTAGTATGGGGCTCCCAGCCTTCGAGCATGGTTACCTATTAGACAGTGACCGGTACGAATATCAAAGTTCTTGTATTCTCTCTGTTGAGTTTTATCAGACCTTTTGAACTACCACTGTTGAGTCTCGGCAATGGCAATTTGCTTAATTCACATGTTGTTACCAGTAATTTGCAATTGGCTATGGGCTAACGTTGTATCCGATAGAATAGTTTGGATTGTAACTTTTCTGGCAAGTTCATCTTCTTTACAGTTTGTAGCTTTATTTCTATGACCTGAAACCCAAATAAGGCTCCCATTGAAATACTGGGATAAGTCGTTTAGGAGACAGTTTCTGACAAGTGCGTTTTGGACTCTAGCGCTTTTATTGCTGCCTGCCTTTCTAAATAAATGATAGCATTCCTGTTCGATAATAATCTAGTCTTTATCGCTGTAAGTCCTCCGCTTGAAATACCCTACAGTGATCTGGTAGGCGGACTGATTATTTTATCTCCAGTTTTTCGGAGTACTTTATACTTTATTATCTAATCTTATAATATCTGTGTAGATAACTATTTTTTTTCAATAAGATCAATCCCAATCTTAATAAGACCAATACCAATTGGTCTTACTATTGCTGCGTAAAGCCAATAAGCAATGTAAGGGAAAAGCCCCCAAGTCCTAATTAGTTTTTTACAAGAGTAAAGTGCTATAGTGGCTTTTCTTACTCTATTTTCAACATTTGTCTTCCAATTGAGTTTTTTGTCTACTATTAATCCCAAGAGACTCCAGTCCCTTTGGCAATACATTTATTGCCATTACCTAGAGAAAAAAATATCTACCAGTGTGCATTTCTATTTATTGATTGATTTTTCAATCTCTGTTCAGTGCTGCTTCTGTAGATTTTTCCTTACCGTACGCGTGTTGCCATACAAGAGAAGCGATGGACGGGGCAAGGCAAGAAAACCATAGGACCTTGCGACGTCTACTACAGCTGCCATGTAAAAGAGCGCAAATTCGGTGTCAGGTTTGTTGTCGGAGAGAGACTTCGTCGCTAAGTACTGTCATTCACTCCGGTCGACGAGCGTCTCGCAATAATCCGCATCAAAGCCCGTTTTTTTTAACATATCGCTAATTTCCACCCACGCCCCGACGGAAGAGAAGGACGATGCGTCCAAAGACTCCTCCTATGAGCGCTGCCCCCGCCACGACATAAAAATCGTGCTTGGCGACTTAAACGCCAGGGTGGGCAAGGAGGGAATTTTTGGTCCCACAGTCGGAAAATTCAGCCTGCACAACGAAACATCCGGTAACGGACAGTGACTGATCGACCTCGCCGGGCTCAAAACATGGTAGTCTGCACCACCAGATTCCAGCATAAAAAGATACACAAAGCTACCTGGCTGTCTCCTGATCGAAAAACGCGAAACCAGATCGATCATTTTGTGATAGATGGAAGACACGCTTCTAGTATATTAGATGATCCGAGCTTTAAATATAACAGTTATCTACCCCATAATATGGCTAAGTGACTTTTGTTTTTTTAAAGAGTGCACTGGCCAGGTTATCCTGGTTTCAGTGACTATATCGTCAATGGCACAATTAGATTTTCGAGAAATAATGGTTCTGTGTTAGGAGTTTACGCAGTCTAGATTTTTCTGTAGTTCTTTCGAGTTCTCCACGGAACGTGTTCTAACTAGAGTTTTCGCTTTCCTAACCTATTTTTTAAATATTCTTAACTTAGCATTGTCTTCATTAGATAAAGAAGTCTTTCCTGAAGTTCACTTTTATATAAGTGTGAGTTAGACTTTTTCAAATTCCTACTAGTAGGAGGGGAGATCCGGTTCCCTGAAATTTTATTTCAATATAGCGATGATCACAGTGCTAATATTCATTCAGAACTCTCCACTGGGTCATCTTTTCAAAAAGGGTATAATCAGGCATGTTCTGCAAATCGTTTTCGCGCAATATTTTCGCATTTTCCGTTTTCAAATCGTTTGAATAATTCTGTAAATCGTTCCGTTTTCGTTTTTTTTCGAACATCAGCAAATCGTTTTGTCACCCTGTTCTGGAAATCAAAATCGTTAAAATTTTCCAGTTAAATTTTCGGCAACTTAAACGTTAGCGGTTTGTGGCATTCTGATAAACTGTTTATTGATATAAATTGATCAAAATGTGAGTATTTACTCAAAATAACTGCATATATTATATTTATGTAAATAAAAGTGTTTATTTAAAATATTTACAATTTATTCAAAAACTTTTAGGGGAAAACATAAGAACTCCAAGCAAGAGCTAATTTTAGTCGAGTTTATGGAATCTCATCCAGATTTGGCGAAGAATTTTTCGAAGGGCGACAGAGTTGCTGTTGGGGAAAAGTGAAAAGAGCTAACGACGCTGCTAAATGCAGAAGGGCCGCCCCAAAAAGATGTTAATGGATGGAAAAAAGTAAGTATTTAGTCAAATATTAAAATACATATATTTTTGAGTTGTCTTTTTTCAAGATATGGTCTGACTGGAAGGGGTGCATTCGGAAAAAGGTTGCCCATAACAATCTAGAATCGAGGACAACAGGAGGTGGACCCTTTAATAGGCATGTACTGACGAGCAACGAAGAATGTGTTGCAAGAACTTGTGGAATTTTTGCAGCCGTTGAGGGCATAAACCATTCTAGAAGCTTTGGGACAGAAGAAAATAATAGCGCTATCGAATCTGAGGAAGAACGTCCCCAAACAAGTAGGGAAGCGGTGGCTACCCCGAGAGGTGCAAAAAGGCCACGAGTGTCAATGCAGGACAGCCTTCAGACGTGTATGGCAACGCAATCTGCTTGTATGGAGAAAATATCCACCACTTTAGATAACATTTGCGAAAACCAACACAAGATTGCAAAATCGCAGGAAGATGAAAGGGAAGAGATTCGATGACTTTGTCGTGCTGTTGAGAAACAAAATGAATTGCTGGCAGAGCAAAATCGCTTGAAAGTGTAGAGCAAAAGCAAAGACATTACCTCAAAATGGAGCAGTTGCAGCATGAAACAGTTAAAATTAAAATTAAAATGCTTGAGATAGAGACTAAAAAATAAATATAAAAGAATCTTATTGAACTGTTATGTATATATTTACTTTTAATATGAATAAATTTAATGTTTCATAATATTAAATTTCTAGCAATAGAATCTCTTATATTTCAGCCAACACTATATAAACTACTGTTTTCTTCATTTTCAGCAATTTCCTCATCAATTGGATTGTTTTCTAATACGCTTTCTGTTTCAATGCCATCTATTTGATTACTCCTACATACCTATGTTATGTAGTGCGCAACAAACATTTATTATCTTCACTACCTTTCGCTGTTTCGGCTGTTTCGAACTTAAATTCGAATTTAAATGAAATCGGACGAATTACAGAACACCTAAAACCAAATCGTGCGAATTGCCATTTCGGATCCGAATTGAAATCGCGCGATTTTCAGAACATGCCTGAATATCTATATCAGCATAATGTCAAGGACTTACATATTATCTATTACGTGTAATGAAGGTGGATTCATTGCCTTTTTTACACACTAAAATCTTACTTCCTATAATACATGTATTGTAAGTAAGGAGAGGCTCACCCCGTTCATTGGAGATGATCTCACGCTTGAGAATTTCGCAGTCTAGTCCAGTCAAAAGAGACAAAAAAATAGCCAACTAAGTAATTTTAGGAGTATGCGAGTTTATGGTTTTATTATGTAAAGCCCATCACTGTGAACTTAAGTTTGAGTTTTCGGGGTCGGGGGTTGTGTCCCGCGGCCGCCATCTTGGAAATAAGGGTGCAACTGGGTTTTTGCGATTATCTCGTGAATTTCGAAAGTTACGAAAATTTTGTAAAATTAATCATAAAGAAGTTATAAACAAAATTACGCGAAAAATTATGGGATTAATTTTTTCAAGCGTAATAACTTGTTTTTTATTGATTTTATGGAAAATATACATCAGAGCTTTTTTATAGAGCATTCTTTTGTGAACATTTTTGTCTTTAAGGTTTTTTCGCTATCTTCATTTAATCTTATGATTTTGAGCTGCTAAGCGGAGCAACCATTACATTAGCGAAGCGCGTACATGATAACACAGGCCGACAAAATTTAACCAACATTCAGACCTAGAAACCAGACTATATATTTCCGAAGGTCTATGATGCGCTGAATCCAAATCTGGCCTCAGAATTGCTCTATCAGCTCTGATTTTCGAGATATCCTAACCTAAAAATGCAAAAAACACCGTTTTTGCCCATATTTGAGGTTATGTAGCCTTGCAGATGTTTTCTTTCACCAAAATTAAAGGATGGCATCTTTAAATTCAAGCCTTCTTTTTTCAAATGGCGTTGAGTTTGCTCAAATATCATTGTTTTTCGCTGAGATATCGCATTTTGAAATTTTCATGTTTCTAAATTTTCCTACACCTGAAAATCGATTAAGATAACATAGACATTATATAGTCGATTACTAATTTTCTTGAATTGAGTCTTATTTTTCTTAAAATTTTGTCTTACACCATAAGAGTGCTGACTCACCAAACCCCTACACTATCTAACCCACGGGTACCGAGTCAGACACAGCCCTAACGCCAAGAAACTACGCCTACCATACCGCAAGCAAGTGTAGGGGTGTAGTGAGTCAGCACACTTATGGTGTGAGACAAAATTTTAAGAAAAATAAGACTCAATTCAAGAAAATTATTAATCGACTATATAATGTCTATGTTATCTTAATCGATTTTCAGGTGTAGGAAAATTTAGAAACATGAAAATTTCAAAATGCGATATCTCAGCGAAAAAAAATGATATTTTAGCAAACTCAACGCCATTTGAAAAAAAAGGCTTGAATTTAAAGATGCCATCCTTTAATTTTGGTGAAAAAAAACATCTGCAAGGCTACATAACCTCAAATATGGGCAAAAACGGTGTTTTTTGCATTTTTAGGTTAGGATATCTCGAAAACCAGAGCTGATAGAGCAATTCTGAGGCCAGATTTGGATTCAGCGCATCATAAACCTTCGGAAATATATAGTCTGGTTTCTAGGTCTGAATGTTGGTTAAATTTTGTCGGCCTGTGTAATCATGTACGCGCTTCGCTAATGTAATGGTTGCTCCGCTTAGCAGCTCAAAATCATAAGATTAAATGAAGATAGCGAAAAAACCTTATAGACAAAAATGTTCACAAAAGAATGCTCTATAAAAAAGCTCTGATGTATATTTTCCATAAAATCAATAAAAAAAAGTTATTACGCTTGAAAAAATTCATCCCATAATTTTTCGCGTAATTTTGTTTATAACTTCTTTATGATTAATTATACAATAAAAAGTTTTGAATGAAAGTTGTAGATAATATTATTATCTACAAAAAAGTATTTAACAAAATTTTCGTAACTTTCGAAATTCACGAGATAATCGCAAAAAACCAGTTGCACCCTTATTTCCAAGATGGCGGCCGCGGGACACAACCCCCGACCCCGAAAACTCAAACTTAAGTTCACAGTGATGGGTTTTACATAATAAAACCATAAACGCGCATACTCCTAAAATTACTAAGTTAAATCTTCTTTTGACTGGACTAGTCCTCCACAAGCGTTCTTATTGGCTGCGACAAGTTAAAGAAGTCCCGCGACAGAGAGGCACCCTTTCTGAAACCTTGTTTGGTATCAAACGGATCGGAAAGACAATTCCCAATTCTGGTGGTGTTGCTGGCAG
This sequence comes from Anastrepha fraterculus, assembly GCA_037575425.1. Classification (NCBI taxonomy): domain Eukaryota; kingdom Metazoa; phylum Arthropoda; class Insecta; order Diptera; family Tephritidae; genus Anastrepha; species Anastrepha fraterculus. The sequence goes on from JAYXIM010015750.1 coordinate 23,592, forward strand.
CGTCATTTTGCATATCTGTATTAGTTTTGCGGGGATACCAAATTCAGACTTCGCGTCATATAGATAACGCAGCATTAAAATCGATAAAAAAATGGTGTGTCGATTCTCCTTTCATGGGCCGATTCCAAGACTTAGCTTATTGTGAATATCTGATCGATAGTAGATTTTCCAGGTCTTGAGCCCCACAGCTAAGGTCCAATCATAATTACCACTGTATAATTTGTATCCAGGGGTCCCTAAACCATAGTTCCTCCCCGTACCCATGGTTCCTGAAAGAGGACGATGTCCGTTTGGCCTTCTGCCAGACGTTCCAAGAGGGCAAGGTAGGCTTCACGCAGTGATGTCAATGAATCTGAAAAAGATACATCCGCTGTTAACGTGTCTTCTATAATTTTGCACAAAAGCTCCCTTTTCGGAGTATTTACGCTCATACTAACGCCCGTTTTCGAAGTACATCCTCCCTAAGCCCAATTTTGAACCGGAGGAGCAGTACTCTTTTTCAACAAGAGGTTCATCTTCGCTCATAGGCAGTGTCAGTCTTATAGACTTTCACTTTGACTTTTAAAATACCATATTTTAGCTTACGGTCACGTTTCGATGGAGTTGTCTATTAGCAATAGTTGCATGCTTTGGCTCTTCAGCATTTGCCTTGCGTCTTTCAATCTTGACAAACTTCCAGCCTTATTTTAGGATCTCTGGGTTGCATACTCGTAGGAGCTGCATAATTGCCTGAGGATCATCTAGGGTTGACAGTATACATGTAGCGAAGTAGTAATTATAAAATATTAATCGCTTGTGTTAAAAGGAAAAATTTAATTTTTATTCAAATTTATAATACAAAAATATATTCATATTAATACCGATACTCGAAATTTATCGCATACAAACAAAATAGTGAGAGAGACCTTGAGAGATTTGTGTGCAGGGCTGCCACATGCACAACCTTTCCCGCGGCCTTGACGGAAAGTCCTTTTTGTCGAAGAGCATCACCTTTGTTTCTCATCATTGCTCGCAACAATCGTTGTTGGCCTTGATCTCAGCCCAAATCATCGCACGCAGGCGAGTTCCAGGATTTTCTAGGATTACCTTTAGTGCCACTTTCGCTTCTGCTTCTGATTTTCATCGAGAACGCCTAACTATTTTTCGGTGAAAAATGTTTTGGGCCTTTTGGGAGCTGGTATCGTTAACTCCAAATATCTTTGTCGTTTTGGAGCATTCCGCGCTTGTTGGTTTTCGGAGTGAAAGTTGTGAATGATCGATTCCGCTATCTCAATAGACTCCTATAACTCTGTTGTTAGTTCATGCTCCCCAGGTAGATTAGCATGTGTGTTTCTTAAAAGCGTGGAGGATTCCTGCGATCCTATTAGACTGCTTTCGCTGGGTCTATCACCCTCAGAGTCGGCCATTTTTTGGTACCGGAACAAACCGTAGATAAGATCACAGAAGACTGCAAAGCTAACTCACTTTTGATTGTGCTGGGGCCAGTGACAATAAATGCTTTCGGCTGGGCTTTCGCTTTGCCGGTCGCAGGTTTTGATGCTCAATCAATATTGCCAATACGAAGGGTGTTGGTAGAGCTCGGTGTGATCGTAGCTCGGAGGGTGGATCTTGTCGTTCTATCGGTCTGAGCTATGAGGAGGACCGGTTTCCGTTAAAGTTTTTTGTGTCGGTGAAAGGATGTGCACTTGTGCATAGCTCCTTACTACACAGGTAAGGCTAATTATAGAAGGGTGCCAGATTGCATAACACCTTGATCCATCCCCTTACCCCCGACCATGTTAAAAACGCTTTGAGTAATGGTGTACTATTTAGAACATCATACACTAACCATAGTACTTTTAACATAGCTAAGTACCTCCTAAACTTAGGACAACTTCCGTATCAAAAGGGTGATTTTTTAAGAGCCATAGGAAAGTTTTTCAAAAAAACACACGTAAAATTCAGAAAAATGCATGTCATTTTTATTTAAATCGATAGTACAGTCCATATAATTTAATGTGTGAAGATTATTTCATGCAAATGTTGACCGCGACAGCGCTTCAAGTGGTCAATCCTCTTAGTCCAATTTTGGCATACTCTTTCCAATGATTCGGCCGGTATCTCACATATGTGTATAAATGCTTTAATGTTGTCTTCCAATGCGTTAATTGAAGCAAGCTTGTCTGAATAGACATAAGCTTTAACATAGCCTCACAAAAAATAATCTAAAGGCGTTATATCGCACGATCTGGGTGACCAATTGACAGGTCCCGAACGGGAAATAAAATGTTCACCGAACTCGCCTTTCAACAAGACCATTGTTACGCGTGCTGTGTGGCATGTGGCTGAAACCACATGTCATGCAAGTCAAGCTCTAGTATTTTGGGCAACAAAAGTTGGATATCATTTCACGGTAGCGCTCACCATTCACAGTTACGTTACGATTCGCAGCATTTAAAAAGTACGGTCCAATGATACCCCCAGCGCATAAACTGCACCAAACTTTGACATTTTCTGGATACATTGGTAGCTCTTGGAATTCTTCTGGCTGATCTTCACTCCAAAATCGACAATTCTGCTTATTTACGTATCCATTGATCCAAAATGGGCTTCGTCGCTAAACAGAATTTTTCGATAAAAAGTGGATCTCAAACTTTCTTAACAGAACACACATTTTTATAATAAAAGTCAATGATTTGCAAGCGTTGTTCGTTTGTAAGACGATTTATGGTTAAATTATAGACCAAACTGAAGATGTTTGACAGTGAAGCAAAACACGAAACGTGCGTCAGCTGCTTAAACTACCTGTTTTAAAACATAGTTGCTAAAAAATCACCCGTTATTTATCACACCAATCACCCTGATGACAAGGCACATGGCTTTGACCTCTCATCTGACCATTCTCCAATATTATTAAGCTATGAAACCAGTGCTATCATAAACTACATAAATTGTACAATAATTATACGAACTGGCACTATTTTCGTGAAATTATGGAGCAAAGTCTTAACATTAAAGTCCCCCTAAAGAGCGAAAGAGAAATAGACTCCGCCATCAAATACTTCAATGATATAGGTATAGTGCATCCAACAACAACTTCCACACCTATAATTAAGATGAGTAACAACAAATACAAATTACCCCATAAAATCGTGGAAAAATTCAGAGAAAAACGAAAACTAAGGCAACAATGGTAATCTACACGTTCACCATGTTAGCAACAAAAGAAATTAAAGATATATTAAAAGTAGACAAGGACGAAAATTTTGAGAAATATATCGCGTCACTGGGAGCTACTAGAGCTACAAACTATATACTATGGAAGACCTGCAAAAAAATCGACAACTCTTACTCAGCAACCCCCTCTAAGGACAAGGACCGATTCTTGGGCGAAAACACCAAAAGAAAAAGGTAAAAAATTTGCATCTACTTTTTTGCAATTGTTTCTACATGAAGTCGCTCGTGTAAGTAATTACCATCATTTTGAACCCAGAATTATTAAAATCGGTTCATATTTGACTAATTTATGGGCATTTAAAAAAAATGTTTTCTTATATAATTAAAAAAAAATCGATTTTGAGCCGAAAAACAAAATTGCCGATAACTCTTGAAAAAAATTTTTTTCGGGCGAACAAAAAAATACGTGTCTCATTATTTTGACCAGAGAGCAACATATTTGAGTTACATCGAAATCGAAGAACATGACCCGAATAGCCCGGTTGAATTGAAATGGAAAGCATCACTCGCTGATCATTTAAAAAAAAATACTTACAAATCAACATAATAACCAAGACATTCACAATTATGAATTTCATGCGCACCTCACAAATAACATAAATATATCAATCAATATAAATCCCCAGGATATGACGGAATCACAGGAAGGATTCTAAAAGAGTTACCTGACAAAGCCACTCTCTACTTAAGAAATATATTTAACTCAGCATTGCGAATGAAGTATTTTCACGCGTTGCTGTGTATCTTGATGAAGCGAAAGCTTTCGACAGCGTGTGGCCCAAGGGTTTAATATTTAAACTTAAACAGTATCTTCCATTCGACTACTATTTACTAATGAAAAGCTATTTAGCAAACAGATACTTTTATGTGAAATATAGAGACAAATACTCTAACATTCAACTCATGGAAGCCGGTGTACCTCAGGGCAGTGTACTAGGGCCTGTACTATATGTGCTGTACACAGCTGATACTCCCTTGCATGCAAGTATCGACATGCTAGCAACTTTTGCAGATGACACCGACCTATTGGCAGCTCATAAAACCTTAGAAGCAGCAACAAACAAGTTACAACAGATTTTGAACAAAACACTAACATGGTTTAATGCTTGGGGTATACAAATCAATAGTGGCAAAACAATTCATGTAGTTTATTCTAACAAGAAAGTAGGACACAAGAATCTGACAACAAGCAATTCACAAATCCCGATAAACACCAAAGCAAGAAACCTTGGAATGACTATTGACTCCAAACTTCTCTGGAAAGAACATATCAAGTTGAAAAGAATAGAGGTAAAAAACCGATTCCAACAACTATACTGGCTACTTGGCAGGCGCTCGAAACTGTCATTGCTCAATAAAACCCTTATATACAAAACTGTGATTGTGCCAATCTGGGCATACGGCATAGAAATCTGGGGAACTGCAAGTAAAAGCAACATTAACATTATTCAACGACTACAATCAAAAATACTCAGAACTATAACCAATGCACCTTGGTACGTCCCAAACGAAGATATTCATCGTGACCTCAATATCAATACAGTAGCAGAAATCATCCACAAACGCAGCACAAATCATATTGTCCGTTAAATACAAATACTGACATGCGACAACTTCCATCAGCAGAAAGGGCAAACTCCAGGCGGCTCAAACGACCAACCCCAACTCAGCTCATACACTTGTAAACTCACACAAAAACTTAACCAAAATGTGATATTAATGATGATTAATGTTATGAAATCCAAGCTGTAGAAAGAATTACTTAGTATCATACGACAGGTGTATTAATAAAGGAGGCAAAAAAAAAAGATTTTCCGGGATGCGGCGCTCACGATAGCGATGTTGCGAGAATCCGGCGGATCCGCTATGACCCACAGCATCTTACCGATGTAATATTAACAAAAGAGAAGGTTGCATGGGCAATGAATTCATTTTCACCTCTCAAATTTCCAGGGCCTGGCGGGATTTTTCCCAAGATGTTACAGGAAACTCACGAAAATATTCTACCATGGCTAATGGAAATTTTCAAAGCGTGTCTAAACCTAGGTTATATCCCAAATAGCTGGAGACTGGTTAGAGTCGTCTTCATACCAAAGGGGACACGAATCAGCGAAAGACTTTAGACCAATCAGTCTGTCGTCCTTCCTTTTAAAAACTTTTGAATGGCTTTTAGACATACACATTAGAAGCCCGCTGGAGAGCTCTAGTATATCAATTGCACAACTCGCCTTCCTCAAAGGTAAATCTACGGAGACAGCGCTTCACGAGGTAATCCGAACAATAGAGTAGTCTCTAGTAAGCAAACAATATACCATGGCAGCTTTTTATGATATAGAAGTCGTCATTCCGGTAGATCTACATTATTCCGGTAGATCTACATTTTAGGAAGATGCCAACCATGAGTGCATTTAGGTTAAATGAAGCGGGTCGCTGAAGAAAAAAACTCATGGCCATGCCAGTCTATTACTGCGACAAACCTAGTATACCTCGGAAAGGACTGACTACAACGTCCCGACCGTAACTTTCATTAGGAATTTAGCCAATCTCTTTCCATCTAAGGAGGAATGGAATAAGGCACTCTCACTAAACAACTTCAACACTACATTCTATACACATGACAGTAAAATGGATTGTGCTGTTGGATCTGGTATATATTCTCATAGACTTAAAATTGAAAAATCTGTGTGTCTCCCTAAAGCCTGCAGTGTCTTTCAGGCGGAATTGAGGCGTGGTTGAGGATAGCTATATCTTGAAGTAAATTCTTATAGTGATTGATATCTTTGATGGTTTGGAACGATTGTTGATGAAATCTGGTATCGTGAGTCAACTTTAAATTTTGGTGTTGGTTATCGTGTTCTATTGCTCTGACAATTGTATATGCCTACTTCAAATTATGCGGTGTATTGCCGTAGAGGGTCGACTGGATAAATTTGTTATTGCCCCAGCTATACACACTCGAACGGAGTCTTCCTCTGCCTGTGTAATCATTGCTTTAGTTACAGCTTCGATGTGATCGGACATTACTATTTTTGAGATGACCAAATTTAAACTTTTGTTTATCTCATCATGGAATTCTCCCAATGATTTTCTTCCTCGTCTGCATTTTTTCATTTCGTCCTGAAGCACGTATAGTGGACGAGGATCTGCGTATGTCTTGTCGAGCCAGTCACGGATAGCGTAGAAGGTAAAAATTGTGCCATGGTTCGCTGACAATCGTGCTGTTGTTCTTTGTATTTTTGTTTTTACTATTTGCAAGGCTTGAGCATATATGGGTTTGTCGCTTAGGGTGGATATGGTTTCCATCATTCTACTTACATCCTCTCTCCATGGTCTGTAGTTATATACATTACCATCAATTTACTTAGTTTTCGTCAGTAATGCTGGGTATCGACACTCTTTGATTAGCAGAACAATTTCTACATATATGTGGATTGCGGGCTTGTCTTATTTGTTCCCCAAATTCTGTATCTGGTTTTCGTGATCTCTCCTGATGTTCTCCACTGTGGCTTGCAAGGTGCCATTGTCTGTGATAACGTTTTCATGTCGGAATTCATTGCTTTCGTCGAGTATATTTTGTCTCTTTTTAGGAACATTATCATCCTTCTATAAAGGATTTTTTTTTTTGTTCTTTTTATAAAAAAACTGATTTTTTGGTTTTTGATGTGTCCCTGCTGTGATAATGATTTCAAAGTTGGTCTGCTCTCTGAAGAATAAATTTAATTAGTCTCCTGGCAGGATTGCCAATTACAGTCGTTATTACTACTTGTGCTAAACTTAACTGACCGACAATTTCTTTTTTCTTTTTCTTAAATACTACATATTTATCTTATCTTAATGAATATTTGGGTTAGCGAAAAATCTATTTTGGCTTTTTCCCCCATAATGTTTATATATTCAGAACCATTACATATTTCGAAGTTTTAATTACTACCCCTATTTCTATAATAGTCTAAATCTCTTTTTTCCTTAGAAACATGTTTGTGCTTTAAATAATAAGTTTGTTTTTATCTTCTAGTTTACATCTAACATGTGTGCCTTTATCAGTGTACTAATTATTTTTCTGCCTAAACCAAATTCAGCGCTTTATCTTGGTTTCCTTAATTTGTTTATAATATTTTATCTCTATATATTTTATTGTTTTAATCTTATTTTCTTATCTTGTTACGAGCCTGTGTACGTGTGGCGTTAACACGCGAATTTTATATTTTACTCAAGCAGGAGAATTTTTAAAAGAGAAAGAACAGAATTACTTTTGCCTTGAAGGGCTTCTCAACAACTGATTTATTATTTGTTCAATTATTACATTCAGACTTAAACTAGTGTACATATGTATTTGCTTATTTGCTTATTTGGCATTTAATATTTAATTTTACAAAATTATTGTTAATGTCTTATTCAGCATTTCCTTTCCCACACTTTGTCAAGTGACATTGTTTATTATTTTAGTTACAAGTTCATCAATTTCGTCTGTCTTAAAATATGAATTTGTCTTTGGAATTGAATATGTAACTTCTCCCCCTTTAGAGTAGAATTCTCCTGAATTCTTTTGTTTAGTTTTATCTTGATATATTTATTTTTTATGATTAAGATAATTAAAGTGATAACTACAGTTATTGTTAATATAAAAATGCATCCATAGGATATGTTACTATGATATTTCAATTTATCTATTTTTATAACATTATATTTGTTTTCTTCTATGATATCGCTGAACGTTAATTTTTTTGTAAAGTTTTTTATATTTTCATATTTAATTGTTAGAATCTTTGTTTCATCTTTCTGAATTATATTAGAAAAATAGTAATCTTTTATTTTTAATGAACAATTATTAAATTGAATTATATAATTTCCATTCAATATGGTTTTATTTTCATTACAGGTATGTTGGACTGTTACATTTATTGCATTCTTAATAACTATTGTTTTTATGTCTATTGACATTACTTCAAATTCTATGTTTTTTATTAGTTTACAATTTTCTTCTATTACACAGTGTTTGCTAGGCTTTAATTGTCCAAATGACTTGGTTTCTTCAAATCTATAGTTAATATTTTCATAGCTAAATATTTTTTCTGTAGGCGTAGAGGGAGCATTCTCGTTTTATTAAATTTTTCAAATATAGGAAATTGAATTAAAATTAAATTTAAAAAAATGAGTAAAACGATGAAAAGCAGTACGAGTACAAATACTCATAAAAGCAACCACAACTACAACGATTTAGATGCTAACAATGATATTCTCGGAGGAAGACGAGGTGACATCACGAAAATCGCGAAAAATACAGCCAACTGATGCTGCGGACTACGAGGATGGGGGCGGAATGTAAAAATGTAAATTAATTTGTGTGCAAGTAAATTACAAGTGATATTTTCATATTTGAGCCGTAAGCCCTGGCAGCTAGTGCTCCTTTTTTTATTGTAAAATAATAATTTATTGTTATTTTCCATATCTATACTAATATTATAAAGAGGAAAACTTTGTTTGTTTGTTTGTAACGAATAGGCTCAAAAACTACTGGACCGATTTTAAAAATTCTTTCACCATTAGAAAACTACATTATCCAAGAGTAACATGGATTACATTTTATTTTGGCAAAAAATAGGGTTCCGTAAGATATTTGGATTTTTCGGACACAAACTGAAAAAAATCTTATAGTTATATAAAATAAAGTCAACTTTTTGTGTGTGTTCGCTAACCGGCCGTGTCTGCACCGAATTAAACCAAACTTACTCACATTGTTAAGAAGGTATTGAAGATGGCTTCCGTATAGCTTGGATACCTAATGGTGGATAGGGCTCGAGATATAGGTCAAAACGTGGACCCGGGTAACCTTCGAATGTGTATGTACAATATGGGTATCAAATTGAAGCTGTTGGTGAATGCTTTAGTACAGAGTATTTCCATCCCCTCCGTGACTAGGGTCTCGAGATAGAGACCAAAACGTGGACCCTAGAATGTGTTTGTACAATATGGGTATCAAATGAAAGCTGTTGATAAGTGCTTTAATACGGGGTAATTTTCATACCTATTGATGACTAGGGTCTCGAAATATATACCAAAACGTGGACCCGTCGTGTCTTTCAACCGAATTAAACCAAACTTACACACATTGTTAAGCAGGTATTGAAGATGATTTCAGTATAGTTTGAATACCTATTGGTAGATAGGGTCTCGAGATATAGGTCAAAACGTGGACCCGTGTATGTACAATATGGGTATCAAATGGAAGCTGTTGGTGAATGCTTTAGTTCAGAGTATTTTTCATGCCACTCCGTGACTAGGGTCTCGAGATAGAGACCAAAACGTGGAGCCTAGAATGTGTTTGTACAATATGGATATCAAATTGAAGCTGTTGGCGAATGCTTTAGTACAGAGTATCTTTCATGCCGCTCCGTCACTGGGGTCCCGAGATATAGGTCAAAACGTGGACCCGGGTAACCTTTGGTTGTGTATGTACAATATGGGTATCAAATGAAAGCTGTTGATAAGTGCTTTAATACGGGGTAATTTTCATACCTATTGATGACTAGGGTCTTGAAATATATGCCAAAACGTGGACCCGCCGTGTCTTTGCACCGAATTAAACCAAACTTACGCACATTGTTAAGTAAGTATTGAAAATGGGTTTCGTAAAGTTTGGTTGTAATTCGGAATACTGGCAACGGGTACAGCGTTCTTTTGAACCAGCCATAATGTCGCTTACTTTTTTAACGCTTGGGGCGGAACTGAACTGTCAAATTGACAGTGTGAGTTACAATGGGTCTATATTTCTTTCTGATTTGGATCCCATAAGGAAAAAACGTAAGTGCAACATGTAAAAATTGTTTGTGAATTTTTTTGGAGTGGATTTTGGAACAGTGAATAATTTCTTACGAAATTTGAGAATTTAATGTGAAATCCGAATGAAATTATGTATTCGTGAAAAAAATTTTTTTTCGTTTTTTTTTTTGAAAAATATAAACGGATAATGGTTAAAAAAGCTCCAATGCTTAATAAAACATATAAATTGAAACGAAAAATTCATGGATGATCAGGAAAAAAGAGGATTGTCTATACTAATATTATAAAGAGGAAAACTTTGTTTGTTTGTTTGTTTGTTTGTAACGAATAGGCTCAAAAACTACTGGACCGACTTTAAAAATTCTTTCACCATTAGAAAGCTACATTAGCCAAGAGTAACATGGATTACATTTTATTTTGGAAAAAATAGGGTTCCGTAAGATATTTGGATTTTTCGGACACAAACTGAAAAAAATCTTATATATAAAATAAAGTCAACTTTTTGTGTGTGTTCGCTAACCGGCCGTGTCTGCACCGAATAAAACCAAACTTACACACATTGTTAAGAAGGTATTGAAGACGGTTTCCGTATAGTTTGGATACCTATTGGTGGATAGGGCTCGAGATATAGGTCAAAACGTGGACCCGGGTAACCTTCGGATGTGTATGTACAATATGGATATCAAATTGAAGCAGTTGGCGAATGCTTTAGTACAGAGTATTTTTCATGCCGCTCCGTGACTGGGGTCCCGAGATATAGGTCAAAACGTGGACCCGGGTAACCTTTGGTTGTGTATGTACAATATGGGTATCAAATGAAAGCTGTTGATAAGTGCTTTAATAAGGGGTAATTTTCATACCTATTGATGACTACGGTCTCGAAATATATGCCAAAACGTGGACCCGCCGTGTCTTTACACCGAATTAAACCAAACTTACACACATTGTTGAGGAGGTATTGAAGATGGTTTACGTATAGTTTGGATACCTATTGGTAGATAGGGTCTCGAGATATAGGTCAAAACGTGGACCCGGGTAACCTTCGGATGTGTATGTACAATATGGATATCAAATTGAAGCAGTTGGCGAATGCTTTAGTACAGAGTATTTTTCATGCCGCTCCGTGACTGGGGTCCCGAGATATAGGTCAAAACGTGGACCCGGGTAACCTTTGGTTGTGTATGTACAATATGGGTATCAAATGAAAGCTGTTGATAAGTGCTTTAATACGGGGTAATTTTCATACCTATTGATGACTACGGTCTTGAAATATATGCCAAAACGTGGATCCGCCGTGTCTTTGCTCCGAATTAAACCAAACTTAGGCACATTGTTAAGTAAGTATTGAAAATGGGTTTCGTAAAGTTTGGTTGTAACTTGGAACACTGGCAACGGATACAGCGTTCTTTTGAACCAGCCATAATGTCGCTCACTTTTTTAGCGCTTGGGGCTGAACTGAACTGTCTGATTGACAGTGTGAGTTACAATGTGTCAATATTTCTTTCTGATTTGGATGCCATAAGGAAAAAACGTAAGTGCAACATTTAAAAATTGTTTGTGAATTTGTTTGGAGTGGATTTTGGAACAGTGAATAATTTCTTACGAAATTTGAGAATTTAATGTGAAATCCGAATGAAATTATGTGTTCGCGGAAAAAAATTTTTTTTTCGTTTTTTTTTTGAAACATATAAATGGATAATGGTTAAAAAAGCTCCAATGCTTAATAAAACATATAAATTGAAACGAAAAATTCATGGATGATCAGGAAAAAAGAGGATTGTTTATTCATATGCGTTGATTTGAAATTTAAAAACAATCTTCTTTTTTCCTGATTTTTAATTTATATTTTATATTTACTCAAAAACAAATAGAAAAACAAAAAATATTGTTTATGCCAAAGCGGTTGAATAAAGAATAAAGAAATAAATAATATGAAAACCATATATTTTCTGTTCTAAACCATATCTATTCTATTTTAGTGTGCGCAGCGAAGGGGGCCGGGTTTGCTAGTATTAAATAAATAAATAAATTTTTTCTATTTTGGAATCAATTTCATTATGTTCATTATTGGGTATAGGTATTATATTTCTTATATTTACGTGTATAAATGATTTAGGCATTTTTATACCAAATATTAAGTATGTATTATTGAAAACTGCTGTGCCTAGTTTAATATGTTTTAACTTATTGTAGTCTATTTCATATTTTAAGATTTCTTTACTCGTTAAAATATTTGGATGAATTAATCCATATTTAGCTGAAACAACATTATCTTGGATATTTTCAATTTTACTTTTTAACAATTGTATTTTCATTAGTTGCTGTAAATACATATTTTCTTCGTGTTCTTTATCAATATATTTATTTATAGAGTTCAGGCCTTTCTCTATTTCGTGCCTATCACTCTTTACAATTAGTCTCAGTTGATTGATGGCTGAATCAAAATAATCATTAACTTGAATTTGTTGGTGAACTGACTCGTTCGTTCGTAAAAGGTGGTTATGAATGTCCTGTCTGTCATAATCGTCCATTGTACCGAATAACCATTTAGTCATGCTTCCTACGGCATTCATTAATCCTCATTTTTGCCTATTACTTTTTGGTATCATAGTTAATACTTTATTTCTAACTTCTAATAGTTCTTGTTGAAGTATGTCTTTATGTATAGTTCTCATTAACATTATGTTGTCTGTCATTTCGTTTACTATATTCTCTAAGTTTTCTACGTCTATTATATGTAGTATTAAGTCTGTCTACTTGACTATTTCCTGAAGTCCTAACTGAATGTGCGTGAATCCTGTTTGGTCTTTTAACTCAATTGTGGTCAGTTCTCCTTTAATTATCGGTGTCGAGGTCATTATCAGTATGAGTATGGTCATTATCTGTAAATTTATATTGTCTTTTAATGTTGCATGGATGAATATTTTTTAACAGTCCTTTTTTGTATTTAGGTTGTTCTTTGTGCCTAACTGCTTTGTAGTTCTTTATGAATCCCTCACGTCTTTTTTCTTTATAGTCCTCTCTTTTTAAATTAAGTTTATCAATTTTCTTTCTTTTGCATTCTTCTAAGTTTTGTTTAATTTTTCCTAGATCTAAACGTCCTTCCTGAACGTCTTTGTACATTTAATACTTGAATGATACCTTTCGTTATAATTTCTGATTGTTCGTTGAATTAATTGTTGCATAGGTAAATTTTTATTAGTTTGGTACAAAATCCTAAACTTTTCTGCCATCATATTATGAAATCTTTCTATATCGGCATTTCCTGTATGGCTGTTGGGCTTAGATAAATGTAACTCGATTCCTTGTTCTGTTAGAAATTCCCTTATCCTTATTGTCTTAAATTCATTGTCTGCTATTATTTTATCTGGTTTTCCTATTTTAGTGATATGTTCTTCTAGTTTTTCTATTATAGTCATATGATTTCTGTCATTCAATGGATACGATGCGCCAAATTTTGAAAATTTATCTATAGTCGTTAAAAAGGTAAATCCTTTGATTACGTATGTATCCATATGTATAATTGGGTTTTTATCTGAAGGAGTTTCTGTGTAATGAAATTTATTTTTAATCGGGTGTCGTTCATACTTTACTTGTTGGCAAATGTCACATTGATTAATTACCACTTGGATGAGTTCCATGAGTTTTGGAAAATATATTATATTTTTGATTTTATTATAAGTTTCTTGTATGCCAGAGTGCATACTCTCTCTTACATGATAAAGTGATATTTGTTTTACTGCTTCCACTTCAGTTTCAATGTCCTGTGCTCTCATGGTGCACTTAGTAAATTTAATCTGGCTATCGTTTGAATACATATCTATAAGCTTCTCTTGTACTATATTATAGTTGTGTTCGGATAGTTCCGAAAATATCCCTATTTTCCCTTTTGAAATGTATCTTCTAAAAATGTCTCCCATTAGGTTAAAGTCACTTTCTGCAATAAAAATAATTTTCTTCCCATGTACTTCTTTAAATTCTTCTGTTTTATTATTTCTTAATATTATTTGGGTTTTGTACTTATTCACAATTTCTTCTTTTATAAAAAAATGATCACCCAATTCTTCGTCGGCTGAATGTACTGTTGCCATTGTAACATCATCTTCTACATTGTTAACTGAAAAAAAATTTAAAATATTGGTATTTTCAACCATGGTATTTTCACTCCCCGCTTTTTCTGAAATAGTGTCCTCACTATTTTCTAGTCTACTTAAAAAATCTGCCACTTTATTTTCTTTTCCTTTTAGGTATTCTATCTCAAATTGGTATTCACCTAATTTAGTAGCCATCGCTGGTGCCTGGGTGAAATGTCTTTTCCTTTGTATTTGGAATGAAGATATTTAATTGGCTGGGGATCAGTAAGGATTTTAAATTTTTTACCATAGATGTAAGGCCTAAAATAATTTACACTCCACATTATTGCTAGGAATTCTTTATCCGTTGCAGAATAGTTTTTCTCATGGTTATTTAATGTTCTTGAAGCGTAGCACACTGGGTGACCTTCTTGCGATAGTACTGCACCAATCGCATAGTTAGATGCATCCGTTGTCAATGTGAATTGTTTATTGAAATCGGGATAGCGTAAAATAGGATGTGTACTTATTAATGTTTTTAACTTTTCGAAAGCTTCAATGTATGTTGGGTCTTTTACATTAATTTTTGCGCCTTTCTTTAGGTATTTTGTTATCGGTTGGGCTAATAATCTTTTATGAATATGCGATAATAACCTGTTATTCCCAAAAAACTTTTTATCTGTTTTTCGGTTTTGGGTAATTCTAAATTTTGGATAATTGTAATTTTATTTGGGTTTGGTTTCATGCCTTCCTTTGTTAAAATGTGCCCTAAAAATTCTGTTTCTTTTTTAAGAAAATTGCATTTGTCAACTTGTATCTTCAAATTTTTACTTTCGAGAATTTCGAAAATGTCTCTTATTGCTTTAATATGCTCAGTTAAAGAAGTACTAAATATTAGTATATCATCTAAGTATACCACACAGGTTTTATTAATATGATCTCTCAAGATTTCATTCATCAGCCGTTGGAATGTGGCTGGCGCGTTTTTAAGACCAAATGGCATTCATATAGACCATGAGGAGTTACGAAGGCAGTTTTTTCTCTGTCTTCCTCCTTTACTAAAATCTGATGATAGCCTTTCGCTAAGTCTAATGTCGTAAAATATTGCGCTCTACCTAATTTGTCTAGAATTGAGTCTATATTTGGTAAAGGATATTTGTCGTCTAAGGTTATTTCATTAAGGCCGGCGGGCCAATTAGATGTCCTAAATTCAGTAGTTTTCGCGAAGCGTTGTAGGATGAGAAAAAAAAACAATTAGCCAAATGAAGTTTTGGGGATAGTTTAATATATATTTGAACTAAAAAAAAAAAAATTTGTACAATCTCCAACAATATATTGTAAGCCGAGTTATCAATAGATTCCCAGAGTGCCTGTATCCAACTTCTGTACAAGATACAACTTGCAATTTTCATCTGAAAACAAAAAAAAAAAGATTATTAATTTTGATGTAACTATCTTCTATGTGAACTAAAAAAAACTTCCAAAAACTTTTTTTAAGCGACTTTTTTACCAGTTGAAGAGTTTTTTGGATTGGAAGTTGGATACTTCAGTGGCAAGGCGCTCTGGGAATCTATTGATAACTCGGCTTACAATATATTGTTGGAAATTGTACAAATTTTTTTTTTTAGTTCAAATATATATTAAACTATCCCCAAAACTTCATTTGGCTAATTGTTTTTTTTCTCATCCTACAACGCTTCGCGAAAACTACTGAATTTAGGACATCTAATTGGCCCGCCGGCCTTAAGCTTTCTATAGTCGACAACTATTCTATATTTTTTTTCGCCTGAATTATCCGTTTTTTTGGGTACGACTATAAGTGGGCTTGCATATCTTGAATGGCTTTTTCTAATTATACTTTGTTCCTCCATTTCTCTGATCTTTTTCCTTACTTCTGCTTCGTGTTGAGGTGGGTATCTATATAGCTTTGAATAGATTTGCTGTTGTGTAATGGTTTTTATCTCATGCTGAATTTTGTTGTATTAGTTAATAAATCGTCTTCTCTAAACAATAATTTGTTATATCGGTTTAGTAATTTTATAATTTCACTACGTTCTTCATTATTTAAATGATTTAATTGAAGCCTTTCAAATTTAGGATTATTTTATTTTATTTTATTTTATTTTTATTTTTTTATTTTTTTTATTTTATAACGTTATTTATTTTTGGCCGCCATATTGGATCCGCTATTTTGAATTCTTGAAATATGACTCCAGAATTGCAATCAGCGACCCCAAAAACCCTTTTAAAACAGGTTTCAAAAATATCGAAATAGTTTTCTTATTTTTGACCGCCATATTGGATCCGCCATTTTGAATTTAAAAAATCTGACTTCAGATTCGTAATCAGCGACCCCAAAAAACCCTTAGAAATACATTTAAAAAAAAAAATAATAAATAAATAATTGGCGCGTACACTTCTGTTAGGTGTTTGGCCGAGCTCCTCTTCCTATTTGTGGTGTGCGTCTTGATGTTGTTCCACAAATGGAGGGACCTACAGTTTCAAGCCGACTCCGAACGGCAGATATGTTTATGAGAAGCTTTTTCATGGCAGAAATACACTCGGAGGTTTGCCATTGCCTGCCGAGGGGCGACCGCTATTAGAAAAATGTTTTTATTAATTTTGCTTTCACCGAGATTCGAACCAACGACCTCTCTGTGAATTCCGAATGGTAATCACGCACCAACCCATTCGGCTACGGCGGCCGCCGAATCGAATAAACAAATCGACATAAATTAATATTTTCGGCCGCCATATTGGATCCGCCATTTAGAATTTTGGAAATCTGCTTCCGAAATCGTAATCTGCGACCCTAAGAACATAAAGAATCAGTATTACTTTTTTTCATTGCTCCTAAACTCTAATTTTTAGTCAGCTTAGACGCCATAATTTGGACGCCATATTGAATTTCTCAATGGGCCAGACGGCTTTCAATAGTGGACATTCAGACGATCATTTTGAGACCTTGGACTTCAAAATCGGTCCCATAGAATTTTGGACTGGTTGACGTGGAACGCCCCATATATGTATATATATAAGTATGTGTCGCTATGTACGATCTGATTAATGCCGTTTGGGGTTTCTGTAAGATTGAATTTTGGTGTTAATGGGTTTCTGTCGTATTTCGCTTTATTACAAACATCGCAATTATTAATACATTTTTGGATTACTGTTTTTAGGTTTTTAAAATATATAATGCCTTTTAAGTTGGTAGAATTTTCATTTATACCTGCATGCCCTGTTTCATTTTTATGAAGCTTAGCTACGTATTTTAGGGTTTCTTCTTCATTCGCCATGTCTTTAGCATTTTTTATGTGCATTTATAAAATTTCAATTGTGTGTCAAACAGTTCTATTAATTTTTGTTGGACTAGATTGTATTGATGTTCGGCGAGTGTTGAATGCATTCCTATTTTGCCTTTATGCGCATAACGTCTAAATATAGCTGTCATAAAATTACTTTGTATGTCATCGGGGCTTATGTGAATTTTTCGTTCGTTGTTGATTATGTCGATTTTCCTTGTTTTTTCTTTCGTCAGTATTAGCTGTGTATAAAATCTTTTAACTGTTGTGTATAAGAGTGGAAAATGATCGTTCTGTTCTTCTTCTTTGGAGTAAATGGTTGCACAGGTACTCATGTTATCAATTTGTTCTCCAGTGTTTATTTCGAACGTATCTGTGTTGATTCTGCTTAAGAAGTCAGCAGCGTTATTTTCTTTTCCTTTCATATAATTTATTTTTATATATATTCTCTCAACTTTTAAATCCATCGCTGTAGTCTTAGGTGTATGTCTTTTCCGTCCTGATTACATTGGAGCCACCTTAGTGGTTGGTGATCTGTTACAAGATCAAATGACTTTCCATAAATGTAAGGTCGAAAATAGTTAACAGCCCAAACGATAGCAAGTAACTCACGTTCGGTTGTAGAATACTTCCTCTCGTGAGCATTAAGTGTTCTTGCGTAACTTATCGGATGTTCTTCCTGTGTTAAGACGGCGCACACTGGGGATTTAGCGGAAGGAAGTCAAATTTGCAACATACCTCCTACGCAATGTTTAATGGTATTTCTAAATTCCAGAATAGAACCAACAATAAAATCAAAAAGAATTATTAAAATCCGACTTACAGTTTTTTTTTTATAGATATGTCAAAAGTATAATTTTTTTATAGTATTGAATTGACTAAGAAAAAACTTCAAAGCCCAACGTGTTTTTTTTTTCCTTTTGCTTGAGCCGACTTTCAATTTTTTATTTTTCATTTAGGGTACGATATTTTTATATATTTTAGCCGGAAGAACAAAGGCTGTGAAACATTTGATTATCTATTTATAAATAATTTTACGAAAAAAAAAAAATCATATTCCTTCATATTCTTGGATCTGCAAGTTGAGCTACATTTACCTACGGTCAGAAACTAGTATCAACGTGTTCCTTAATAGCGTCTCTTTCAGTTTTAATCAATTGCAGGTGCCACCAGGCGCCACTGATTATTTTTTGGCAATGATAATAACTAAACGCTTTCTAGTGTGTGCATAATGATAACGAAACACTTTTAATTTTGTTTTGACATTTTGAGGGTAATTCAGAATTATGAACTTACATGTATCCTGTGCGTAAATATTTGCTGGCTTATATTAATAAAACAAAAAAAAAATTTAAATTTATGAATTTTAAAAAACATTGTTTTTTAAAATTTTTTTAAAAAATAGTTTTTAAACATGTTCTTTTCATACACAAATATATACAACTTCGTTAATAGTAAAAATGTAAATATTTTTTGGGATGTTTACTTTTTTCCGCATCTCTGTACAAAAATCCCCAGGGTGCGGCGCCTATTGCAAAGTCGCTTGCATCTGTAGCAATTTTAAATTTTGACGTGATAGCGTCTTATAATTCGATTTAACAGGCTGCACGCACGAAAAAATGTGTCGTTACCTTGCTCATTAGTGTTACCTTGCTCATATGTCGTTACCTTGCTCATTGCCGTTACCTTGCTCATTTGTCGTTACCTTGCTCATTGCTTTGAATGAACTGCAAGCGAAAGCGCGGAACGAACGACAAAGCAAAGAACGGCAACGTTCGACATCTTGCTCTCTCCTACTTAAGTGAGCGTATATATGTATGTATATGCGCATATGTACATATATAAATTCACGTATTTGTATTTGCATATGCCTTCTTATTGATTATGATTAATTTGATTCACTTGAAGAATTTAAAATAAAACCAAGTTTGTTAATAATACCTGTTGTTTTAATGTTATTATTATTAATTTTTTTATTATATATGAAGGAAAAAATGTATGGTAATATTTACCATATACCTTATAAGATATGTTGTCTATACTAATATGTATTATAAAGAGGAAAACTTTGTTTGTTTGTAATGAATAGGCTCAAAAACTACTGGACCGATTTTAA
>JAYXIM010015753.1:0-35125 GCA_037575425.1 Anastrepha fraterculus
GATCAGAAGAGGGTTATGTTATGTTATGTTATGTTATGTTATGTTATGTTATGTTATGTTATGTTATGTTATGTTATGTTATGTTATGTTATGTTATGTTATGTTATGTTATGTTATGTTATGTTATGTTATGTTATGTTATGTTATGTTATGTTATGTTATGTTATGTTATGTTATGTTATGTTATGTTATGTTATGTTATGTTATGTTATGTTATGTTATGTTATGTTATGTTATGCTATGTTATGTTATCTTATGTTATGTTATGTTATGTTATGTTATGTTATGTTATGTTATGTTATGTTATGTTATGTTATGTTATGTTATGTTATGTTATGTTATGTTATGTTATGTTATGTTATGTTATGTTATGTTATGTTATGTTATGTTATGTTATGTTATGTTATGTTATGTTATGTTATGTTATGTTATGTTATGTTATGTTATGTTATGTTATGTTATGTTATGTTATGTTATGTTATGTTATGTTATGTTATGTTATGTTATGTTATGTTATGTTATGTTATGTTATGTTATGTTATGTTATGTTATGTTATGTTATGTTATGTTATGTTGTGTTATGTTATGTTATGTTATGTTATGTTATGTTATGTTATGTTATGTTATGTTATGTTATGTTATGTTATGTTATGTTATGTTATGTTATGTTATGTTGTGTTATGTTATGTTATGTTATGTTATGTTAATGTTAACTCATTCTCTACATCCATACAAAATATCTATCAAACAAATAAAATTAAAGTTTTCTTTTGAAAAATGCAACCATTCAATCAGTATTTTCTTATGACGTTATCACGTTAAACTATCGTCAGTAAACCGACTTTACAGACAACCTCTTTTTATTTTTTATTAAAGTCTATATATTTTAAGGCCGGAGTATTGGTCAGAAGTTGTTTAAGTATTTCCAAGGCATATATGTATTGGGAATCTTTTTTATTAAGGATCGACCCTTCCTCAAATATTTTGTCATACCATGAGCGATGTTGGCATAATCTTTGATAAGTTCCCTGTAATAACCTGTTATGCCCAGGAATGATTTAATTTGTTTTGTTGACTCCGGCAATTTTAGCTTCAGTATTTTTTCGACTTTTTCCACGTTTGATTTAATACCGTCCTCCGACAGCGTATGGCCCAAAAGCTCTGTTGTCTTAGCAAAAAATTTACAGTTATCTACAAGGTAGGCCATATAGCGTTTGCTTTTTGAACCACCTATTTTTTTGAGAATGGTAACACAAATGACATGTCAAATGTATTCAAAATTTACTTAAAGGTTTGACATTTACGAAATGGGACGCTATACGTTTGAACAAAATTGGGAAATATTGAAAACCTATATCCAAAGTGGTGAGCCTTCTTCTTCTTTTCTGATTTTCACATCGGTGGCTACGTCAATAAGCAAAATTGTCGGATTTGGGGTTTAGAAAATCCACATGTTACTGTAGAGAAGCAAATGCATCCACAACGAGTCACTGTTTGGTGCGGTTTTTGGTCTGGCGACATCATCGGGCCCTTTTTTTTCGAAAATGAGCGAGGAGCCGCGGTTACAGTAAATGGCGAGCGTTACCGTGACTTGCTCAACGAGTTGTTTCCAAAAATTGAAGAGAATGACATGGACGTTTGGCTTCAACAGGACGGTGCTACTTGTCACACTGCCAAAGTTACACTCAAACTTTTGGCTACCGTTTCTGAATTCCGATATCAATTGGCCGCCTCGGAGCTGTGATTTAAGCCCGTTGGACTATTTTTTGTGGGGAGTTGTTAAGGACACATGCTATGCGAACCATCCAGAGACGATTGATGCTTTAAAACACGAAATCGAAGTTGCCCATTCATGAAATTGGAGCCCAAACAATCGAAAATGTGCTTAAAAACTGGGTTGATCGAATGGCCTACTGTAAAGCCAGTCGTGGCAGTCATTTGAACGATATTATTTTTCATTCATAAATGACAATGTTCAATCTTCAAAATGAAAAAAAAGGTTGAAAAAATATTGATTAGTTTCTTTTTTATAGCCAATTCAAAAAGCAAATTTTACATGGCTCACCCTGTATTTGTATTTTCAAAAGATGCTCCTTTAGTTTATTGAATATTTTTTGTACATTCTCTGTACGGTCTTGGATATTTATGCCAAAAATTAGTATGTCGTCAATATATACTACGCATTTTTTGTTTACATAGTCCCTGAGTACTGAGTAGTTTATGAGTCTTGGGAAGGTTGCCGGTACATTTCTCAGACCAAACGGCATTCTTAAAAACTCATGATGGCTTTGGGTTGTTGAGAATGCAGTTTTTCTTCTATCTTATTCTTTAATAAGAACTTGATGGAAGCCTTTAGCGAGGCCAAGCGTTGTGAAATATTAGGCTCTTCCGGGTTTTTCGACGATTCCTTCAAATTGGAAATTTATCATTCTCGGTTATCTCGTTAAGCTTTCTATAATCGATTACTATCCGCCACTTATTTTTCCCAGAATTGTCCATTTTCTTTGGTAAAATCCATAAAAGGGTGAATTGCTTTCCTTGATTATTCCCTGCCCTAACATTTCGTTTATTTGCGTCTTTATTTCTGCTTCGTGTACTTGTGGATATCTATATATTTTCGTGTAAACTGATTTACAAATTGTTGTAATAATTTCATGCTGAATTTCATGTGTGTGAGTAAGTTTATCGCCTTCTTTAAAGAATAGGTCGGTATTTTTAATATATTATCTTTTCGAGTTGAAATATTTCTTCTTTATTAATTTCATTATGAATAAGTTTTTTCATTATATTGTATCATCATTTGGTTGACATTTTACAATTCACAGATTTGATCTATATCATAAGGGCAAGCCTTAATAAATTCAATATTTGTGTTATGAATTTCTAATCTTCATTTGTAAGATTAATTACTGCTTCCATTGGTTTAAGATTATTATGTCCTATTATAGCATCAAAAGGTTTGTTTGAAAGTTTCGTAACTTTCCAGCTCATTAAGTTTCTTTCTTTAAAATCCAATGGTAGTTCATAGTTATAATTTCTTTTGATATCTCGGTTAGTTCGTTAAGTGTTTTGAAATGTATGGGTGTCTTTAAATTCAGTCTTTTATATTTTAGTAGTTGGTTTTCATCGATCAGTGACGTTGTCGACCCTGTGTCTATTAGACATTTTATTTTTTCATCTACTATCGTCAGTTGGACTACCGGTAAACTTGTTGATGGCTTGGCAATTGAAAATTTTCCTCCGTGTATATATTGTTATTAGTCTCATAGTTTTCATTCGAGTCGTGGTGTGTTTGAATATGGTCTATGTCCGTAGGTTGGGGTGAATCTTGATGCCGATTGGTTTGTCTTGATCGACTATTAAAACTTTGTTTGGATTGTGTAGAATTTTTCCTAAGATTTTGTTGGTAGTAATTTTGAAGCGTTGGTTTGGTTCGTTTCTAGGGTTTGTTCTATCGTTCGTGCTTTGGGAAGGGCCTGAATGTTGGTTTTTATGATGAAGATGTGGATGGTGTTGATGGTGTTTAAGATTAAAAGAGTTGTTCCCTTTATCATTTTTCTCATCGTAAAATTTTTTGTTGTGTGGTACGCCTGTCTAAGGGTTTTAATGTTCCTACTATCTTTGCGAGGAGATGCAAAATTCCATAGTGGTAGGGAGGTGCTGGCCAATTGGGGTGCCATTGAGGGGCGGCTGTCAGAGATGATCGTCGAATACCTCATGGCAATCCGAGGACAGGTGCCTCTTCTCGACTCGGGAGACATCTGCCGTGGCTGTAGGGTGATAAAGTGTGCCGATGAGTTCTCCTGGAGTTTTCTGGAGAAGTGCGTTGCTGAGGTCAGCAATGCCTGAGAGGGGCATCTCAGCTCATCCAAGCTTCGGAGATCCCGAAAAGACCCAGAACCCGCATTTGGCTACCGAAGGTTTATCTGGAGGGTCCGAAGATCCTCCAAGGCCTCAAGTTTCAAAACCCTGAGGTTCCCATGGACAACTTGTCTATGATCAAGTTGGAGGAACCTCAGAAAAACAGCTCCACGGCACTGCTGCTAATTTCTGAAGAGTCTCTGAAGGTACTCGAGGAAAGAAAGCACGAATTGCGTTTTGGCCTCAGGACGGCCAAACTTAAGACCTTCCCGCGTCTGGTGCTCCAGATGGCAAACTGGACGGAATAGGGGAGGTAAAAAATCAGCTCGGCGAACTTTGGTCGTCGTACGTGGTACCCGAAGCCAAGAGCTCCATGAAACCCTTGGAGCTCGGCCATAAAACAGGCTGAGGGAGGTTCCTTTGACAAAGAGATGTTAAGGGTAGCTCAAATTAAGAAGCCCGTGTAGAAGCATCTAGTGGCCGCTACTACTATTTGCTTTCTGCATACATGGCCCACGAAAATGCAGCACCTCCTGAGGAAGTGGATTGTTTGGTGGACTTACCTTCATTTAATAAAGAGGCCATCCAATGCGAGACATACCATTTGGGAAAGTAGCAAGATAAATGATCGAGGTGAGTCTCTTTTTGATTTCATTATAAGTCGAAATCTGCTTTTGGAACAAGGGCAACAACCGACGTTTGTATTTCCAGCATCGGAAACATCAAACGGTTGGGAAAATTTTCTTGATATCACTCTTTCGACTAATTCGCCAGCAATAAGGGTGGATAATTGGAAGGTTTCTCAGATACATTCCTTTTCGGATCACAGTTTGATCCTTTACAAAATCAATTTCGCACGGGAAACCATATCTCCCCACAGGAACCCTAAAAGAACTGGCTGGTCTCAGTTCAATAGGGTTTTCAATAATAAATTGAAAGGGCGAACTTTTTCCTACTCATCCACTGATCAACTGGACAAGCAGGTGAAAAACTTGCAGCGATCCTATCGGACGACCTTCTATGTGGCTTGTCCAGTATCTTTTAGTAAGAAAAACTTTCTTCCCTGGTGGAAAAAGACGCTGACTGACTTGAAAAAGAAGGTTAGGAGGGTTTTAAATGAATGGTACAAAACTAAAAACTTTAAAAATTACCGTATAATTTTCAATGAATACAAAAAAGCCATTAAATATGCGAAACGCAACTCCTGGAAGGAGAACTGCGGGCCCATTGAGTCCGTGAAGGATTCTGCAAGGCTAAGCAAGATCATTTCGAGAGAACACTCCTGCAGAATTCTTGTAAAAAGAGAGGACGGGGAGTGGGCTGAATCTGCAGAAGAATCTTTACCTATCCTGGTGAATTATAACTTTCCGAAAAATTCTATTACCCCTCGTGACATTATCGACACGAGTCGACATGTAGGGCTACTCGATGTTTCCCTGGAATCGATTCTGTCAGTTGACAGAATCACGTGGGCAATAAAAAGTTTTTCTCATTTTAAATCTCCTGGTTCTGACGATATCTTGCCTGTGATGTTTCTGAAAACCAGTACCTCGGTGGTTCTCTGTATCTCGTCCCTGCTTGGCTACAGGGAAATTAATGCGGTCGCAAGAGGGGCTAAAGACACTAGATTCGTTCACAGGGGGACGCCGCACGAAGTTTTGATAATGCTAAATAAAGGTGGGGTTAAGGTAGTGGCATACGCCGATGACTTAGTCCTGATGGTATCGGGACCGTTTCCCTTAGTCATGGCTGAGATTTTAGAAAAAGGTTGTACTCAGTCGCTGGGCTGCCACTTGTGGCCTCCGAGTCAACTCTTACAAAACGGAGCTGGTGCTATTTACCAGAAAATATAAAGCTCCACACTTTCGACTTCCCAAATTAAACAACCACGTTCTCCCGCTCTCATCGGAAGTTAGGTATCTTGGAGTGATACTTGACTCTAAACTCCATTGGAAGCTACACATTGGAAATCGGGTAAAGAAGACCAACATAGCCTTCTACTCCAGCAAATCTATGTTCGGTAAAAAATGGGGACTCAAGCCACAGGTCGTGCTGTGGATGTACAACGCAGTAGTTTTGCTAATTTTAACGTATGGATGCCTGGTTCGGTAGGAAGCTCTTCGGAAGAGCTATAATATAACTAAACTGGGGAGGGTGCAAAGAACTGCATGCACTGGCATCACCGGAGCATGTAAAGCTTGCCCCAGTGCTGCCCTGAATGTCCTTTTGCACTTACTTCCCATTGACTTTTCCGTTTTTTCTATCGCAGCTCAAAGTGCAATTAGGTTAAAGGAGATTGGCCTCTGGAGGGAACGCGTGAGCGAGGAAGATATTAACATCTTCTCCGATAGTCAAGCCACGATTAAGGCTCTGACTACACCACGGTGTAGAACGAAATTAGTAAACTCAGGTAAAGAAGACATCAAATCTCTTGGGTGTGCAGGTAACATTTCCCTGATCTGGGTTCCAGGACATAGGAACATAGAAGGAAATGAAATTGCTGATGAGCTTGTCAGAAAGGAGGCTGCATTGGCCTCAGTGACCTCCTACCCGAGCATCGGCATCTCCTGACAGCTTGTAAAGGGGAACTGCACAAATTATTTCTTAAGAAAGTGCAGAAAAGATGACCTCCTATTCTTCATGTGCTATTTCGAAAACCCTTAGGCGCCAATACAATATACGAAGGACTCAGAAAGTTCTTTGGACTCCTCGACATTGAATTTCCAAACTCGTAGCTGTGTTTACCGGTCACTTGACGATCGGCACACACGCGGAAAAGCAAGGGTTACCATTTAACCCCAATTTAAAGAGCTGTGGGGACCTTTCAGAGAAGGAGACTGTAGAGCATTTTCTCTGTAAATGTCTGGGTTTGACAGCTAGAAGTTTAAGGTCACTGGGAGCTCCTTTCTTCGGCAGCCTGTCGCAGTGCGCCAACCTAAATCTAATCAATCTTCCCCATTATATCAAAAGCTCTGGTTGGCTGTAGATATCTGCCTGTTGGCGGTCTCATAATGGTATCAAAACGGCGCTTTAGTGCTACTTGAGGAGTGCGAGGTGTACTTCAGCCATTTCACCTACCTACCTACCTATATCCTTCTGAGTCCCTCTGCTAACTCTTTAAACATTACCTTTATGTGTTATTACTAGGAATAGTAGTCATAAGTTCAAACACTGTAAAATAACTTTTTGGTTGTGTGTTTGATAAACAAATAAATATATTCAAACTCTTATAATTGTTTTATTTCACTTTATTTCGTTTGCAGTATGTTCCAGGCCAGATAAACTTATGTAGCAACTGGGTGGTTATCAGATTTGTATATAACTTTTTCATACTATGAAGCTATTACAAAGTAAGAAATATTTCATTAAAAAGTGCATTTAATTTTTGATGAAAAAAAAAATATTGCATGACTTTCCTTGTCTTATTAAAAAACAAATAATTCTCAACTTGATAATTAAAAATATATATATTTAATTTCACTTTGGTATTAAGAAAAAAATATTATTCTCGGTCGTCCGCCTGAGCTCGAATCACTATTTCCGGGCACCGTTGCATAACTGGGCTTGCGTCTTCGTTTTGAATTTTGCAATATCTGGGCAAATAATTGTTCCAAATCCAGTTATTTCTGGGCCCACATCTTTTCGCAGGCCTGCCAGAAAGTTTTAATTGTCTCAACAATAGCACAATCCAAATCGTCAACTTGTGCAGCTTTTCGATTCATTGAGCGCGGTCTAATGGATGGTATTGATGGCATTGCAAAGGTTGATGGTCCTGCGGATGTTGACAGTCCCGCAGATGATGCTGGAGTTGGCGGCTCATTTGGTGAACTCCCAGTTAATGGCGGTGAGTTACTTCCGTGTGTCACTAGAAAATCACGTGAATCTGAATCCGTTGACCATACTATCGAGCATGATTGTAAGCTTTGCCGCAATTTGTGGAATATTAATACTATGTACATACATAAGTATTTGCACAGGTCAGTCCATAAGCTTGTGCGTTTTTTAAAGGTGGTTTTAAAATTAATAAAAAATATGTCTAAAGTATTTATTAATCAGTAATATATTTTCTTTCATTATTTTCAATGCCTTTCCAACGTTTAGGCAAATTTTTAGTTCCCTACTCAAAAAATTGTTTGTCTTTGGAGCCAAAATACGCTTCGATATTTTTTTTATAGCTTCTTTTGAGGATTAGTTCTTGTTACTCATATGGGATTGAAGTCCACGGAAAAGATGATAATCACAAGGTGTAATATCCGGAGAGTATGG
The DNA here is from genome assembly GCA_037575425.1 of Anastrepha fraterculus. Taxonomy (NCBI): domain Eukaryota; kingdom Metazoa; phylum Arthropoda; class Insecta; order Diptera; family Tephritidae; genus Anastrepha; species Anastrepha fraterculus. The sequence goes on from JAYXIM010015753.1 coordinate 8,128, forward strand.
TGGATGCGGCATTAGCTCCCATCCAAGCTCGTTCAGCTTGCCTAATGTTTGCCTTGCGGTATGAGGTCTTGCGTTGTCGTGGTGAAACAAAAGTTTGCGTCTATTCACTAAAGACGGTCGATTTTTGATAAGTGCCTCATTCAGGCTTAATAGCTGATGGGAATAATAATCAGAAGCTATCGTCTGGTTTGGTTCCAGAAGTTCATAATAAACAATACCGGCCATATCCCACCAAATAGACAGGAGAATCTTCTTGGGGTGAAGGCCATCTCTAGGGGTCGGTTCTGGTGTTTCATCTTTATCTAACCATTGGCGTTTGCGAACAGGATTATTGTAAAGGACCCATTTTTCATCACCAGTAACGACACGGTTCAAAAAACTTGCATTTTCAAGCCGTTGCAGCAGCTGAGAACACACATTCACTCTCTGCTGAAGGTTGGCGACGGAAAGTCTATGCAGAACCCATTTTCTTAGCTTTGAAACCTTTGCCAACTGAACCAGGGGCCTGTGAACTGTTCCATGCGATGAATTTAACCTCTGAGCTATCATATCGACTGTGAAATTTGCTCAGCTCCCACGAGTTCGAGCAACGCGTCGGAGTTAAAGACTTCAGGACGACCAGTGCGCGGGGCATCCTCCACGTCGCATTTACCACTTCGGAATTTTGAAAACCACTTTTGCGCAGTCCTTACACTCATGGTATCCTCTCCGTGAAAAGTGTTTATTTCAGCAGCAGCAGTTTTTGCATTTTTACCACTTTTATAGAAAAAATAAAAAATATGTCTCTTATACGCGTTCGAAGATTCCATTTCATTTTTTAACAACACGTGCTATCCGCGATTAAAATCACTTGTTGAATGCACTATATATCAAAGAAATTATAAATATCGGGTTTTTCAGTAAGAGCGCTTCAACTTTTGAACTTTTTTGAATAAAACACAAACGGTTTGACTTTTTGAACTAATTTTTTTTTTATTATCGAGTTTGAACATATACATTTAAGTATGAAATTCGATTTCTTTTGCATGACCACCGCGTGCACGTTTTACGAAGTCCAATCGTTGAACCCAATTTTCGACCACACTTTTGCATAAATCGGCCGAAATTCCAGCAATTTCGCGTTCAATATTGGCTCTGAGCTCACAAATCGTCGCCGGCTTGTTACTGTAGACCAATGACTTCACATAACCCCAAAACGGGACGGCTTGTTAAATGGACCGTAAAATGGCCGTAATGCTCTTAAAGTAGCAGCAACAGAACGATTATTTTCATAAAAAATTTGCACAATTTGCAATCGTTGCTCAAGTGTGTAGCGTTCCATGATGAAATGTATACTAATGAAGTTTACAAATGACAAGCGAAAAATAAAAAATATTGCGTCGTTCGCCCTCCCTATCGGAAAAAACTTGAAGCGCACCTATTGAATAACCCTATAGTTCCGTTTTATTCCGGGAATAATTTTTTGTATGCAAAAATCGTACAAAAGTGAAATTATGGGTCAAATACGCACAAACTTATGGGCTGACCGATACTAGGCGTAATTTCCATAATAATGCATTTAACTTGCGGGATTTGGATTATATGGGACCACAGAAACTGCAGTCGATCGAACATCACCCGAACCACTTCCAGACAAATTCTGTGCATTTCGCATTTCTTTCTCAAAACGCTCCTGAAAGCTTCCCCATTGCTTTACAACAAGACTTTCTACAAACATTAAAAATAATCAAACAGTTCAATGACATAATAATGGTAGGTAGGTGGGTTGGTATGGTTGTCCAAGGAATGGGCACACTTTGACGAAGAAAAGCGAATTCGTCCTTTGTGATACCATTATGAAGAAGGTGAGGTGAAAGAGAAAGCCCGATGGGTTGCAGGGAGAGGGCGGGGAGAGGTGGTGCTGGGATGGTTAGGAGAGTGGGTTTAGAGTGTGTGGATCCGTTAGCATATTGTTATAAAGACACGGATAAACTTTCACCAATTCAATTAATTTCTCTTCACTCATTTCTAATACTCAAATTTTTATCGCAAATATTAAATCAATTGTAAAGTAGATATTTCACAGTTGGTTGGTACGAGTAAAAACCAAAATTCAATATATGCATACGGCTATGATTAGAGTTACGACGTTATGGTGCGGCACCTATAATCGTTTACAGTAATGCCCATTGTTATGACTATGGCTACTGTACGACACCCCTAATTACAGCTTCAATTCTGCGAAGCCATAGTCAAGTTAGAAGTTTGGCCTGAGTCCTGCTTAGCCCAGACCTGGGAGTCAGGAATAAAATGGAACCCTAAGTCTGCGGCACACAGCACTCAGGCCAAACATCTGGGTTGACTGCGGATTGGCAGAATTAAATTTAAGTCATCGTGCTTTTTTTATTACGTTTGTTCTGTCAGATGCATGATACTGTACAAATTCAGATACCGTGACCGTGAATTAGGCCAGTGTTCACTTCTGATTGTAAATGTTATTTGAACTTGATCAGCTGTATTATCGGCAAATGTTCTGATTAGGACACCTGACGAGACATGCAGATCATGCGTGAATAATAGGTATAATATGGGACGTAGGACGGATCCTTGAGGAACACCTGCGTTTATTTTGAGGAGATTGATTACTTCATTGCCTTATTTGATAAAACAGTGTCTTTCGGCAAGATACGAATATATGAAGTTACAGAAATTTATTGGGAGCGATATTTTAACTTTGCAAAATAGGCCACTGTGCCATGTAGGTCAACAGCTTGAGAGATGTTGAGAAAAGCTGCTGTACAAATTCTTTGCGTTCTAAAGAGTTATTTACTATATGCTCGACGAGACGGTGATCTTGCTCAGTGGTGCTGTGCTGCTTACGGAAGCCAAATTGATCTTTGGGAATCAACTGACTTTGTTCAATTACGGGGATATAATCTCATTAGCTTGGAGATAGTCGGTTGTGAACTTATCAGCTTGATGCGTTTCATCTAAAAGTGAAGAACTCTGAATTGAGTATATGGGGATGCTTCGTCTTGGTTGGGAACAAAAACTTGAGAGTGGTGTTTATCAAAGAAGTTCGCTTTTTCAGCGTTCCTTTTCGCCCATATTCTATCTGGCTTGATAGTGGAAGGGGGTTTTTTTTAATTGGCCTTTAGGATTTTGGTCACCTTCCACAGAGAGTAGTCTGTTACTGCCGTAGTATCGCGTTCTTCTAAATACTTTCGTGTTTCTCTTAGTAATCAGTAGTTCTTTCACTTCTTTTGTAAATGAGTTAAACAATTTTTGGTACCGCCATTATTCACGGAGTCAGCGCGTTTTTTTAGCTTGCATTCGATAAAGAAGTGCATAGTCTTTTTTCCAGGTTTATGTACTTGCAATGAGGCAGTGATACTTTTGCTTCAGTGATATCCGTTCATCCGTTTTACTGGGAGTTTGATATTTAGAGAGTTAGCGACTTGTTGTTCAAAATAGAACCAATCAGTTTTGTTATTGTAGAGAGTGAATTTTTGATTCATATTGTGCAAACAGTCATGGGTCACAAGCGCTTAGCGTACTGTTTGACAATAACTTAGATCCACACAAAGTTAAGGAAAGATTTCATTCACCAATAATAAATAAAAATAGTTAAGTAAATTCTAAGTATAATCATGCAGGGCTGAACAAATTCAAACATATTTTAAGAATACCAACAGATAAACATATGTATTTTAAGGATAACAAAAGATAAACATATGTTAAGAATAATCAGAATAAAAGATACACATATCGCACCCTAAATACAAAAGGGTCACAACTCAAAATGTACTTCTGCTCAAATATGAACGACACGTTATCAATAAAACGGTCCGCGGATGACATATGGCAAAAATAAATTTTTTGTTTTTTGGTAGGCGTACATGGCAAATTTTAGCGTTATATGTCACATAGTTTGTTTTCTGTGCTACTGTAAACAAGTCAAGCTCGAGTGTGGAAAATTTTGAGTTGTGCCCCTTTTGTATTTAGGGAGCGATATGTTTATTAAGAATAACAAAATATAAACATTGTACAGACAAACTCGTTTGTTTGTCCGGCGGCAATGCTGAGAAAAACGTTATAAATTCAATGAACTCCAAAAGTATACTGTTTTATTTTTGCATATAGGCTATATACATACACACATACTTAATTCTAAAGGTTCTCATTCTAATTTGGTCCCCTTAATCACCTGATGTTCAAGGTTGCGGAACTGTAATGCAGGGGCGGATCAAATGATGCGGTCAAAAGGGCGCACATAATATGACCAATCATGTGCAGGGGCGGATCAAAGGATGCGGTCAAAAAGGCGCATATAATATGACCAAACATCCCGGGCCCGTTGAAATGTATTTCAAGCAGGTAGTACAGCCATTTTATGACCCAGAATTGAAGACGTAGTATTGCCACCAGTGCTTTAGCACCTGCATCGTAATGAGTGATGTGTAAATGTCGAATATAGAGCTCCACGAAGTGGCATTTTCCTGGCAATATGATAGGGTGTTTCTGAAAATCTGCCAAATCTGCTAGCTCAAGTCGCCCACCCACTAGTAGTAGACGAAAGCCACCATGAATCTGCAGAAATTGGTTGAGAAATTTAAGTGGCCCAGATATTGTTTTGTTTTGGTTGATCAGCCGTATTTCGTCAGCGAAGTGCTGTTGTTGCACATTCCAAACAATGCACCACAGCGCTTGCTTCAAATCTTGAGCCGATAGAGTTCCTTTGTCTAGGTGAGTTTCAAGCGACCTGCTTGTTAATTGATGAAACCGGAATAGCCAGGCTACAACTCGTAAGCAATGATTGAAGGTACTGTTTCTCTCAAGCACCTTCAAAATGTAGTTTTCTTCGATGACTGCTTTAAAAGCTGACTTACGTTTTTCTCGAGAAATTTCTTCCATGCCGAGTTGGCCACATTGATTGCTGGGCCAGTTTTCGGTTCAAGTTGCTAGAATGATGGTCCTGAAAACCAAATTGAACTGCTTAGTTCAAGTGCAGTACAGCCTCGTGACATGATATCAGCCGGGTTGCACTTTGTTGGCACATGCTGCCAACTTACATCTGCTGTGTGATCTTGAATCTCTGACACTCGATTACCGACGAATGTTGATAGGGTAGCTGAGTGCTGTTCAAGCCAATGTGGCACAATTTGTGAATCAGTCCACAGAAACACAGTGGTGTTGGCGTTTAATAGAGGTTTTATTTTTGCTAGTAGACGTGCCAACAGCAAGGCGCCACACAACTCGAGTTTAGGTAACGATTGCTTCTTAATTGGAGCTACACGCGACTTGGCAGTCAAAAGGGTGACAGTAGGTTTGCCTTCTTTTGATTTCGAGCGAAGATAAATAGCACAGCCATAGGCTCGAATGGACGAGTCACAAAACCCATGAATTTGTAAAGAGTTGTGATTTGTTGATCCGGAATACCTTGGAACTGAGAGCGTACTCAGATGAGCTATGTCCGTGAGAAATCGTTCCCAAGCCGTTTGTAGGTTCTGCGGCGTACCATATGTTACCGTGTTTAACTGGTAAGTGCGTATTTCATCGTGGGGCGTACTTCTCCATAAGATGTATTGGAATTTGCGATCGTTGTTATCCCCCAAAATTTGTCTATACATCTTTACGATATCAGCAGTAAGTGTGTAACGATATAATCGAAACCGTAGTAGCAAGATGTATAGATCGTTCTGCAGAGTAGGCCCCACAGCAAGAATATCGTTGAGTGACCTTTGGGTTGTACTCTTGCAGGAGGCGTCGAATACTACCCTGAACTTAGTTGTTGTGCTAGTTGGCTTCAGGACATAATGATGAGGCACATAGTAATGTGGATTATCGAAATCCACATTTTCAACGATGCTCATATGCCCAAGACGGGAATACTCTTCCATAAATGCGATGTATCGTTGGTAAAGGTCAGGACAGCGCGTTATACGCCGCTCCTGAGCAATAAATCTTCGAAGTGCAGTTGCGTACGACTGGCCAAGACAATGAGGGGCCTCTTTAAACGGTAGCTTGACAACAACTCTCCCCTCGATGTTTCTCTGCACGGTTTGCATGAAACTTTGTTCACAATTCCTTTGCTCAGTGGTCCACATGTCTGCCTTTGATGGTTCATCCAGCTTCCAGAGGCGTTGCAAATTGGCATCCACTCATTCCTCAACCCAAAGTAGGCAAATTGATGATGAATTTTCTGTAGGTCGTCGATATCGGCCAGAGACGACCCAACCTAATAAAGTCTTCTGTAATGACGGTAACCCAGGTGCTAACTTTATTTGCCCAATAGACAGAATGTCGATGAGTAGGTCTACACGTGTTGGCTTAAAGAAATTTTCGTCGGCGAGTTCAATGTTACCCGCAAGTTTCAAGATGTGATATTAACTTCAGCCTCTGGCTGATAAGCGATTTGCGAGGTAACATGGAACGATAATGGTGTCTCATAGTTACCCATTCGAGATTTGACAGTGGCTGATGTCTTGTGTTTAATATTTGTTACCGAGTCCCCAATGCTCTGGATTTCAACGTGGTGCCTTTCTCTTGGGAGGCGCAATTTTCGGGAAAACTCCTCGGTAATAAAATTTACTTGGGAGCAGGAGTCGAGTAGTGCTCTACCCAATTGAAAACAGCCAGACGCAACTCGGATGAGTACCACTGCAGTTGCTAGTATGACTTGGTCTTGTGGCGATTTTTCTTGATGTGTGTGCGCAGCTGCAGTACTTACAGGTTGCGTTGGTTGCTCAAGTGATGATGTAGAAAGCGATACGGACTGCATTTTGTTTGAAGTAGGAGCACGATGAAGTAGGCTGTGATGATAACGATCACAATGTTTACATCTGAATGCGGACGAGCAATGTGCTAGTTGGTGTTTATTAGACAAATAATTTAGGCACAGACCTAACCTTTTAACCTCCTTGAAGCGGTCAGCAATCTCTATTTGCTTGAAGCGAGAGCAACTGCCAATCAAGTGGTCTGAATTAGAACATAATGCGCAAGAGCGGTTTGTACATGAAAACGAATAGCCCTTACGTGGCGGCTTATTCCTGTTTGTAGCTGGATTTTCCAGAATCACCAAACGAGAGGGAGCCCGATGCTGACTCTAAAAACTGACAGCGTCGTTCAAGAACCTTTGCGCACTGTTCCCAAGATGTTAGCGATGTGAAGTCTAACGACTCCTTCCACTTTGTTTGCGTTTCTTCATCAACCTTGTCCATTACAAGGTGAATGAGCAGTAAATGCGAAATGTTTTTATCAGAGCCGATTGACAACAGGGAACTATAAAGTGCAGACACGTTGTCGACCAAACTTTGTAAAACTTGTGAGAAGCACCACCTTTTGCAGCAGAAGGCAACTAGAATAACGCCTTGATGGTTTCTATGAAGATGAGCGTGCTATTGTCGTAACGGGACTTTAATCTGTCTAATGCCTTTGAGTAGTTCTCGTTGGTGATTTGGAACGCCTTCACAGTCTCCAAGGCCTGCCCTTGTAAACAATTGAGGAGATGGTTGAACTTCTCAATATTAGACAGCGATGACTCATTTCCGATGACGTGCATGAATGATGCGATGAAATTTTTATATTCTGAGTACCTTCCACAGAATACGGGTAATTTTAATGCTGGTATTTTTGAATGCGAAACAGGAATTGCTGCTGCTGATTCACGGAACCTTGAGTTGTGTTCATCTTCACCGATCTGCATTTGGATGTTTGAACGGATGGTGACGTAGAGGTGTTCCAGGTCACCCCGACCATTGTCTTCTGGATCGAGCTTCTCGATTTGCGTTTGCCAAAACCCTGCTTAAAATCGGAATCTAAAATTCCGAGTCGACACTTGAGTTCAATGGGCGAAAGTATTTTCCCAGTTTTACTTTCGCTTGTCTCCACTATTGTCCTTATGCGGGACATATTTTTCCGGGTTAGTAAGCGCTGCTGCTTGACTTCTTCCAGCGACATGACTCACCAAACAAATTTTGCGAAAAGGTATGGATGTGATTTGCGAAATGACAAAATGATGAAAATGCTGAGCCGAAAATATTTGGTGGTTGGTGAATCACTGCAGTAAAACTTAAGTGTTATGCCAGACAGCAGAAGTTGACAATACTCCACGGTTGCGAAAAATGTAATTGCTGAACCGATATTTATTCCGTTATCAGCGATTGCCACTAAAAATTAAGCCACACTATATGTATGCCCCACGTTGGGCGCCAGAAAATGTACAGACAAACTCGTTTGTTTGTCCGGCGGCAATGCTGAGAAAAACGTTATAAATTTAATGAACTCCAAAAGTATACTGCTTTATTTTTGCATATAGGCTTGCTTATATACATACACACATACTTAATTCTAAAGGTTCTAATTCTGATTTGGTCCCCTTAATCACCTGATGTTCAAGGTTGCGGAACTGCAATGCAGGGGCGGATCAAATGATGCGGTCAAAAGGGCGCACATAATATGACCAATCATGTGCAGGGGCGGATCAAAGGATGCGGTCAAAAAGTTCGCATATAATATGACCAAACAAACATATTTTAAGAAAAACAAAAGATAAACATACGTACTTTAAAAATAACAAAAGATAAACATATGTATTTCAAGAATAACAAGAGATAAACATGTTTTTCCTAAATAGCAAACAAAGAAGCGCTTTGCGAGCGCTCCAAGAACAGGTCGGCCAAGGGTAACCAATTCTCGCGATGACACGCAAATAGTAAGGGAAATTAAGAAAGACCCGACAACTTCGGCAGGGTTTATTAAAGAAAGTCTTCAAATTAATGTAAGCGAGCGAACAATTCAGCAGAGAATTCGTGAAGAGGGGTTTTCTAGTCATTACAAGATCAGGAAACTTTTCATCAGCAATAAAAACATGAATGCGCCACTAGCATTTGCCAAAGAGTACTTCAAAATGCCATTGAGTTTCTGGGAGAGGGTTATATGGAGCAATTAGGGTAAGTTTGAGTTTAAAAATACAAAAAGAAGAGAAAAAGTGTGGCGAAAAAGTAGAGGCTCAAATCAAAGTGCGTGCAAAGCACAATTAAGTTTGGCGGGGGAAGTGTGCTTATCTGGGGCGGTTTTTCCTATAGCGGTATATCAGATCTGATACATATTGAACGAAAAATGACTGGGGAGTCCTACGTCAATATGATAAGCATATTCCTAGAGCCCTCGGCACGAAGAATGGGTCTTGGACATAATTTCACCTATCAACAAGACAACGACCACAAACGTACCAGTCGCGTAGCAAAGGAATACTTTAGACAAAACTCAATAGAGCTTTTAGAATGGCCGGCTCAAAGCCTAGACTTAAATCCTATCGAGCACTTATGGCAACATTTAGACGAAAAAATCGATCGATGAAGTTGCCGCTAAAAGAAAGTAGAATTTTTTCAGAAACTGCAAGAGACCTGAAATAAAATACCTGAAGAGATTAGTTCACAGTATGCCACGCTGCCGTTTGGCTGTAATAAACACAAAAGGCGGCAGCACTAAGTATTGAGTGATTTGCATAACGTTATTACTTTTATTATTACTAGTAGGGTACAAGGGTACGCAAATTTTGTCGCTACAAGTTTCTGGGCATTTATAAAAAAAAATATGAAAATAATATTTTGTTTTTGGAATTGAAATATTTTGATTTGTGTTTTTATAATGTTACTATATTATAAATAAATTAATAAGTTAATCGAATTTTGAATCATATAATAGAAAAAAATATTTGTGTTTGAATTTTCCCTTAGGTAGGGTATACATAGTTATGTCGCCAACGTATATATACATATAATTGGCGCGTACACCCTTTCTTGGTGTTTGGCAGAGCTCCTCTACCTATTTGTGGCGTGCGTCTTAATGTTGTTCTACAAATGGAGGGACCTACAGTTTCAAGCCGACTCCGAACGGCAGATATTTTTTATGAGAAGCTTCTTCATGGCAAAAATACACTCGGGGGTTTGCCATTGCCTGCCGAGAGGCGACCGCTATTAGAAAAAAGTTTTTCTTAAGGGGGGAAGCTGGTCTTGAGCGCAAAAAATGGGCATATTTTATGAATTTATTTTGACTCAACAAAGGAATCAATCGAAAATCTGTGAAATAGGTTTAATAATATAGCTTTCATGGTACAAATACAAAATTTTTCGTCTGAATTAGTTTCAAAATGGCCGCTGTCCAGCAGTTCTCCTAAGGCGCCTTTTTTTCTAGTGGGTCCATTGCCGAAGACGTAAACTCCTTAATTTTTGTCCTGGATCAAAAAATAAAATTTTTTTAGTTTCTATATAACAACAGAAAGAGACGTACGTAGGATTTTTTCGATATTTTGTTTTTTCGCGAAATGGTGCACGTTTGAACAAAAAGTTACAATTTTCACTATAAAGAACGACATAAAATTGTTGATTAAAAAAAAACTATGTAATATAAATAAAAAATCCTACGTACGTCTCCGGAGAAAGGTATTTTGAATGTATTGTCAAAATTTCGTAAGAATCGGTAAAGATTTGTTCGAGTTATGTCTTCGGCCAGTTTAAAAAAAGTGATTTCGAGAAAAACGCGTTTAAAGTTGTAAGTATTGTAAAATCATACCTGCGAGGCACTGCCGTCGAATGAAAAATTTGGGCATTTAGACATTTTTGCTGGCATCCCTCATTTGGTATATTATTTCTAAGACCCTAAAGCACCTTTTAAGACAAAAAAAATTTTTTCGATTTTTTCAAAATTCTAGACCAGCTTCCCCCCTTAATTTCCGTGAATACGACGTGAATACAAAACAATAAAAATTGTAAAAGCCCACGAGGTAACAGTGGCCAGTTCACCAATCAATACCAACAACTAAAACTCATGCGAAACAACCACTTGACATCCAAAGAAACCAACTCTAGCACAATTGTAGAGACAGGTAGAAAAAATCATTTAGTAATTAAGTATTTAAACTAATAAGGGGTTGCCCAGTATAGTAATGAATGATGGGAAAGCAAATTATAATGTTTTAGTAGATACAGGTGCAACCCATAACTATGTTAAGAAAACTTTAAAATTTAATATAACCAAAAAATGAAAACAAATTCAAGTGATGTCTATTCATGGTTATTCTATAATTAATACGAAGCAAAATATTAAGTTTATGAATGAAGACTTAAATGGATTTGATTTGATACTAGGATGGAACGGAATAAAGAAATTGAACGCGGTTATAAATTTGAACAAGATGACATTGGAGGTGTTAAGAAAGTCGGAAATTAGTGAACAAAATTATGCAAATTACAGTATTGGGATAGACACGTAGAGAGCAGAAATCGATAGGTTAATGAAGGGCAGTAATGTCATAGGACCCTTCACTACAAGGATTGAAGCTAGCATACGGATAGAACGGATAGATACGAAGGATCCTATATGGATCAAACAATATACAAGTAATATAAATAACTCAGAATTCGTAAATAAGGCAATTGACAAATTTTTGAAAGGGGGAATAATACAAAAAAGCTACAGCCCATACAATTCACCCATGTTAACCGTACATAAGAAAGTTATAGATGAGGGCGGAAAACCCAAAAGACGTATGGTTATCTATTTTAGGAAATTAAACGAACATACGATCTCAGACAGATACGTAATACCAGACATAAATAATACCCTGCAAAACTTAGGGAAAGCCAAATTTTTCACTACACTTGATTTGGAATCCGGCTTTCATCAAATTAAGATAAAAGAAAGTGACAGAGAGAAAACAGCGTTTTGTGTGAATGGATGTAAATATGTGTTCATTCGAATGCTTTCGGATTGAAGAACGCCCCATCTATTCATGAAATACATCAGAACTATTTAAATTAAATAATGCTTCTTTAAAAGTGTCCAATGATAAGTTAAAATTTTTCTTGGAAGAGGTAGAATACTTAGGTCATATTTTAAAGCACAATAGAATTTCAACTGATCCGAATGAAATAAAAACGATAGAAAATTACTCAATACCAGAAACCCTCAAAGACCCTAGAGGGTTCATAGGCTTTACTGGATACTATAGAAAATTCGTAAAAAACAATGCACCTCTAGCTAAACCCTTTAATTTACATCTTAAAGGAGATAATTCCCATATCGAAAAAAATAAAAGGAAGAACACAAAAATTAGTTTAGACCAAACTGCCATAGAAGCCATAAATAAACTGAAAAACTGCTTAAAGGAGCAGGTGGAATCATACCAGCCAAATTACGCGAAAGCTTTTGAACTCACTACAGACGCTTCGAATATAGCGACTGGAGCTGTATTGAGTCAGAATAAAAATCCAATTGATTTTTAATCACACACACTCAGTACCACAGAACAATATTATAGTACCAACGAGAAAGAGTTACTCGCTATTATATGGTCGCTACAAAAATTACGAAACTACATATACGGCATAGCTGACTTAACTATATGTACCGACCATCAATTGCATACTTACACCATATCGGATAAGAATCCGAATCATACAGGCATGTTCTGCAAATCGTTTTTGGGCAATATTTTCGCATTTTCCGTTTTCAAATCGTTTGACATGTTCTGTAAATCGTTCCGTTTTCGTTTTTTTTCGAACATCAGCAAATCGTTTTGTCACCCTGTTCTGGAAATCAAAATCGTTAAAATTTTCCAGTTAAATTTTCGGCAACTTAAACGTTAGCGGTTTGTGGCATTCTGATAAACTGTTTATTGAAATAAATTGATCAAAATGTGAGTATTTACTCAAAATAACTGCATATATTATATTTATGTAAATAAAAGTGTTTATTTAAAATATTTAAAACTTATTCAAAAACTTTTAGGGGAAAACATAAGAACTCCAAGCAAGAGCTAATTTTAGTCGAGTTTATGGAATCTCATCCAGATTTGGCGAAGAATTTTTCGAAGGCGACAGAGTTGCTGTTGGGGAAAAGTGAAAAGAGCTAACGACGCTGCTAAATGCAGAAGGGCCGCCCCAAAAAGATTTTAATGGATGGAAAAAAATAAGTATTTAGTCAAATATTAAAATACATATATTTTTGACTGACTGGAAGGGGTGCATTCGGAAAGAGGTTGCCCATAACAATCTAGAATCGAGGCCAACAGGAGGTGGACCCTTTAATAAGCATGTACTGACGAGCAACGAAGAATGTGTTGCAAGAACTTGTGGAATTTTTGCAGCCGTTGAGGGCATAAACCATTCTAGAAGCTTTGGGACAGAAGAAAATAATAGCGCTATCGAATCTGAGGAAGAACGTCCCCAAACAAGTAGGGAAGCGGTGGCTACCCCGAGAGGTGCAAAAAGGCCACGAGTGTCAACGCAGGACAGCCTTCAGACGTGTATGGCAACACAATCTGCTTGTATGGAGGAAATATCCACCACTTTAGATAACATTTGCGAAAACCAACACAAGATTGCAAAATCGCAGGAAGATGAAAGGGAAGAGATTCGATGACTTTGTCGTGCTGTTGAGAAACAAAATGAATTGCTGGCAGAGCAAAATCGCTTGAAAGTATAGAGCAAAAGCAAAGACATTACCTCAAAATGGAGCAGTTGCAACATGAAACAGTTAAAATTAAAATTAAAATGCTTGAGATAGAGACTAAAAAATAAATATAAAAGAATCTTATTGAACTGTTATGTATATATTTACTTTTAATATGATTTTCAGCGATTTCCTCATCAATTGGATTGTTTTCTAATATGCTTTCTGTTTCAATGTCATCTATTTGATTACTCCTACATACCTATGTTATGTAGTGCGCAACAAACATTTATTATCTTCACTACCTTTCGCTGTTTCGAACTTAAATTCGAATTTAAATGAAATCGGACGAATTACAGAACACCTAAAACCAAATCGTGCGAATTGCCATTTCGGATCCGAATTGAAATCGCGCGATTTTCAGAACATGCCTGATAAACTAAAGAGATGGAAAAATATTATCGAAAAGTACGGAGCAAAAGTCGTGTATAAACCAGGCGCACAGAATGTTGTAGCTGACGCCTTGTCACGACAAATAATTAACACATCACTATAGGTACTGTACACTCATCTGGTAGTTCATACAACGACATAATAAAGACAGTACGACAACCGCTAAATGCCTACGGTATCCAAATAAAATTGATACCAAACACACAAAAGAATGAGACAAGTTCACGTATTATATTTCAAAGTAAAATACGTCAGACAATAACCTTTACTGACGAAAATTATCTGATATCCCAATTAAAAGGTTTTTGCAGCCGAAAAAAATCGCAACGATACATACAACAGCTGAGGATTTATTTAGATACGAACAAATTATAAAAAACACGTTCACAGATATAAAATTCAGGTAGAATAAAGAATTCAACTTCAGGAACCTAGGAGCTATTTGTAGCTATAAAGGAATTGAACAACACAACCCAAAACCAAAGGATATGCATTTTAACCTAATAACATACAGCAAGGAAGACATAGTAAAAAAATTAAAAGACGCATCGGAGAAAACCATACAACGTCTAAACCAGGGAACTGGACACCGAACTTTCAGGAGACCAGATATTGATGTTAAGGACTAACATCAGAAGTAAAAGCCACAGTCGTTACAAAAAGTACGTAGTGGGAAATGTTATTCACAAAGACAACGTAAAAATTTACACAGTTACAGGAGACGACAATGAATTACCTGATATTATTAACCATGGTCATCATAATCGCAATTCAAGCAGAAGGAGACACAAAAATAACAACCATAACTAACAGGAAATATATTCTAACCAGAACCGGCAATGCATATTTATTTGACGAATTCACATTTTTATTTTACGTAACTAATTGACAAAAAATTACCACATCATCCGAACAAATATTTAATAAGAACTAAAAGTCCTATCATTGCTATTTATAAATATGCTATAAATAATAATCATTGTAAACTATTTAAATTCACACCACTTAGACCTAAGAATTTAAAAATTTTCACCGATAAGGGAATTGCTCTTTGCAACAATATTTACATTAAAGTGAATAACTGTAAACATTATTTAGACAAGAACAAGGAACAAACATTAATTCGGTATAAATCGGGACGATTTAAATTAGGAAGGGCAGAGTTAAGGAATGATATCATTCACAAAAAATATATATAAATAGTTAAGCAAATTCTAAGTATAATCATGCAGGGCTGAACAAATGCAAACGTATTTTAAAAATTCCAAAAAATATACATATATATTTTAAGAATAACAAGAGATAAACATGTTTTTCCTAAACAGCAAACAAAGAAACTAATATAGAAGGCGTGTACCTAAAACAGTAAGATGAGTTATAAGTATAAATACGACTGTCAAATAAGTCCAGTATTAAAGTAGGCATTACAGGAGCAAAGTGCAGTTCTGTCCTACTGGATTCCTCGTAGACCCCAGAGCCGAAGCCATGCTCGGACCTGGAGCCATCCGAGAAAATGCGAAAACAGTGTTTGCCGGGATCATTTTCAGAGTTTGACCAAAACTGATACTCTGGCAGCACGACACTATATCCCTTTTCAAGTACTACTCTTAATGGCATGGAGTCAATGGGCATGGAGAGAATCGTTGGATCGAAGTCCATGCCTTCTCTGTTCTCCAATGCCAGCCGGGGGCCGTACCAGTTCCCATTGTGTGTCAGCCTGCAGATGGCCTTCAAGGCCTCTCCTTGGATGAAAACATCAAGTGGTGGCAAACCAATCAGAGCATCTAATGCCGGGCCTGCAGTAGTCGGAAAAGCTCTGATGCAACAGATGCGTTGTAGTGTCGATAAGGTCCTCCTGACTCCTACGAGAGAGAGTCTACTCATACAGACCACTGATGCATAGGTGATAATAGATCTTATCACAGCGGTATAGATCTATAGGACCTTGCTAGGAGAAAGACACCTTTGCACTGCCAGAAGGCTGTCAGTGCTTTGGATGTTTTTGTTTCAACGTGTGACTTCCAAAGAAGTTTACTATCGAGGATTACTCTAAAATATTTAATTTCTTTGGATAGCTGGATTGTGACTCCTTCTTGCTTAGGTAAAACGAGTCCATCAAGGTTCCTCCTTCTGGTAAGGAGGACAATACCAGTTTAGGTGGGGTTTTCCGATAGCCCATTCGCACAGCACCAAGTGTCAATCATATCCAGTGTTTTCAAACAGACATCGTCGTCCACATATGCTTGCGTGTAGACTCCTGCACTATTTAAGGTAGTAGTCTGGTAACTTGCACTTTTTTTGAGACCATTTTTTGGAAGGGAAAATAAAATTTAATCGGTTTGATTTTCTGATTTGTTATTAAAGGTATCAGAAGGTGTACAAAAAAATGTGTTTTTTTAATGTTTTGATACTATTTTTGTACACTGCAGAAAGCGGCAAAAAAAAGAGGTACAGTGGCAGGCCGGCGTGATTTCGTCACTTGTGGTCATCTGAAACAGAAAAAACAAATTGCTTATTAATCAGTGTGCTTGTCGTTCAGGCGGGTAGTAAGATCAAATGATTTTGACAAAAAATAACAAAATGGCGGACTTCGTAAGAAAATTGCCTTTTTTTGAAGTGGAAATCGGACTGAAAAATGGAAAGTTAGGGACGAAATAAATTAAATCTACTACCCGTCAGAACTATTTATGTGTAGAAAAACATATCTAAATTTCAGCTCAATCCGTTAGATAGAAAATTTGCCTTCCGGAAAAACGTTGTTTTAAGAAAAACGCGTTTAAAGTTTTAGCGCGCGCAAGTACGAGCCGCTCTCATGTATGCGCTATAATTTCGTCAATATTTCGAATTCCGGTCTAAAATTTGTACAGTATATTACCAAAATATCGTACTTTCAAAATATGTAAAAAACCGAAATTCGAAATTTTCAAAATAAGTTACCTTAAGGTTGTGAGTAGAGGATCGGTCACCATGCAATAGAGCAATGGACACAGAACACCACCTTGGGCACAGCCTCTATTAACCCCGGACGACACCAGCAGATTCTCCTCCGCCCGCACCGTGACGATTTTTTGGGCTAGCATTGAACGAATCCAATTCACTAGCACTCGGTCTGCACCATGTCTGCTGGCAGAGCTGTACATACTGTCGAAAGTGGCATTATCAAAAGCCCCCTCTATAAACAAAAAGATGCCCATAGCGTTGTCCCTTATGTCGATGGCCTACTCTGTACTAGCAACAAGGTTTCGCAGTGCCGACTCGCAGGATTTTCCGCTTTAATAGGCATGCTGGAATGGAGAGGGGGGGTGAGTCTTCAGCGACTTCTGAAGTATGCGCGATTCCACCAGTCGTTCGAGAATTTTCAGCGTGCTTAGGCTTGAGAGCGACCCTCACCATCTTCCACGAGCGTGGTACATAAGACAGTGCCAGGTATGTAGTGAAGATTTTCTTCAGGGCTGCAGTCACTGATTCTATACCTTTTTTCAGCATAGCGAGAGAAATGCCGTCTGGCCCGGGGGACTTGTAGCCGCCAACAGATTCGATGTCAAATCGAATGGCTTCTTTAACCAGAGATCTGGCAACGTACCAGTCACGCCGAGAAGGTATAGCAGCTCTGACAGCAGCCTCTTTCGTTGAGGGCTGTTGCCGGCCAATGCTTATCTGATTTCCTGGAAAGTGAGAGTCCAACAGCAAGCTGAATGTCTCACTTTTCTCCTCCGTGAAGGAGCTTTCAGATTTCCTAAGTGACCCCAGCTTTGCGGTCTGATCCTTTTTCGGGATCCTAGAAGTTTTCTCGACTCACGCCTCAACGTTTGGAGCTCTCGGTTCCACCACGAAACGGGAGTCCAATCAAGGAGAGGTCGAATTGAGCAGGCTGACTCAAAACATTCAACTAACGCAGCGCTGAGTTTCTCAACTGCCAACTCAATCCTCTGTCCTTTCTGAAGTCTTGGTGGCGTCACGTTAAAGCCCCGCAACGCCTCCCTAAACCTCTGCCAGTCTGTTTTCCTGGGGTTTCTGGAGGGCAATGGTACTTGTGCCTCCTCGCCACATTGAAACTCAATATACCTGTGGTCTGAACACGAATTTTTGGCAAGGACTTCCAGTTCCTAATTGACCACCTAAATTTTGAATTTCATAAGGTGAGGTCAATCAAATCCTGCCTTCTAGCAGTAACAAACGTGGGCTGTCTGCCCTTGTTGTTTATGTTTAGGCAAGAGGAAGCGATAAACTCGAATAGACGAGAGCCCCGCTCATTGCATTTGCTGCTGCCCCAGATTGTATGTTGGGTATTAGCATCGCTGCAGTGAACGAGGCCCAGACTGCGCCGCTCACAGAACCTTACGCGACTGGTGGCCCTTCCAGGGCATCGTAAGGAAAATAAGCAGATGCAATCACAAATCTCGGCTATCCGCTTCTACCCTTATAACACACCTCAGCACCTACCAGGGCCTGACAACAGAATTGCTCAAGACTCGTCACAGTGAGATGGAATGATACTATAAGACTGGTCCTATGTCTACTCGAACTCCTCTTATATTATACCGCGGCCCCTTTCAACGCGCTAAAGCCACAGATGCAGCCCCTAAAGGCTCAGGGCTCTTGCATTGCTGTTACATGAGGTAATGTGTGGAGCTGGGTAAGCCGTCTTCTTAAGAGTGCAGTAGCGGCTTTGGAATGCTGGAAGTTAATCTGTGTAACCGCCAGGGGACGGTAACTACAGGAACCATAGTCTGAGCCACTCATCCGGGATAGACATGGAAAGTGACAGTCCCAAAGAAGAGACTCAGACCGTTCCTGTGCCGAGAGCGCATGACATCAACACTGGCCTTATCACTCGCTTCACAAGAGAAGCCCCTTCTTTTCCTACCCGGTTGCTACTCTTGATGTGAGAGAGGGTTCGCCAAGCCTCGTGTTGATGCCCGGATTGTGGGCACGCATGCAGGACGGGACATCCGCTATGGACAGATCGGAATCCGGAATCCAGCAGATGGCCATCCTGAAGGATACACTCTCCTCGCTGTACACAACGCAGCGAGTGGTCCCCATGGAGGGTACGTTATTGACAGCGGTCCTGATTCACTCAAAGTTGGCCAGAAACGCGCACGTCACCCTTATGGTGCCGTCCTTTGTCTCATAGTCCTTCGCGTTGGCCTCAGGACTGGAGGCATAACCCAACGCAATAACCCATCAGAATTTAATTTCTGCACCAGTCAGCTGATGTTCAGGTCCCAGTTCTCCGATCACAGCCACAGGTCGTAGGCCAGCAGCCTTCTCCCTATAAGACGGCTTGTGGGCACCCTTGGATTTGCTCAAGCGAAGATCCAGCTCGCAACCCTCCACTGGCGAAAGTTTCGCCGGGCAGGCAGCTGGGTTGGACTTGTTGTCGAGGCTGCGGTTACACCGCGGCTCAGCAGAACCATCGCCCGCCACATTCACTGGCGCCGACATCACGCTCGTACCTTGGGGGTAGTGGCACGGATATAAGCATCAGCCTCAGGGCAGGGAGGTGTGTTGCTTTCAGCCACCGTCTTCCTCCGCTTACGTCTAAAGCAAGACAATTCGGGAGCGCCAGTGCCCCACGAGGACCCGTTGGCTTCTGTTGGTGTGACTTCTGCCGATCGAGCCCTTTTGGAGGACACAGACGCAGAAGGAATGACAGAGCCGCATGAGGATTTCTCACGCATGAGCCTTGCCCGCCGCTTTCTCCTTTCTCTTCTTGTCACGCTCTTCGATTTCCCGGCTTCTTTGGGAGGTCGTGCCGCAGCCTCACAACTCATATCCTCCGAAACCGGGAAACGTTTTTCCGTCTCTGAAGAAGAGGACATTGCGATAGCAACCCCCGTCTCCTCCAGGATGCGCTCTGGTAATGGTTGGCGCCTCAAGAATCTACTCCCCTGCCGCCAAAGCGGGTGGATTGCCACTTGTGTGGGTTCCACCTCGAGTAATTAATCCATCGTTTTCCATTACCTTTTCGGTTTTTGCTCGGGACTCCTCCCTAGCCAGTTTGGTTCGCGGATGGCACCCTGATTCTATGCCAACGTTAAGTAATCACACGAGTGTTCCACCACCTGGGGCGCGCCCGATGGGAGATCAGGCAACTCAACCCGGGTGTATAATAGACACTAAGGTCAAATATATAGATGAGCTAGACTAAAACGACTGGTAACTATATTGCACTGACAGGGTTTAGCAAGCTGCTAAAACAACAACAATCAGGTAGAAAGAAATCAGTATCGATGTAGAACTAAATTGGAAAGTCCGTATTACTATTAAATGATATTAAAAGTTTCTCGGAAGACAATCAAAATTATCACTAAATAATAAACTCCTAATACGTGGTGTGTTCAAGAAGTATTGCGAGTTTTGAGTTTTCGCAGGTTACGTATATTCGAACTTCGATGTGGCAATATGTTGGTACTCATGTCTCTCACTCATGCCGACGAGTTCGTACCGAAATTGCTCAATTTCGGCCAAAAGTAGCATCGCATGATCATTGCTAATGAGATGTTGGACTCTGTCCGCGACGACCCAAGAACGAAAAACGCGCGCCAAGTTCGGTCGAATGTAAAGGTTTTGCTTACCGTTTTCTTCGATTGCAGGGGCGTTGGGCATCATGAGCTCTTGCCACAGATTAAAACGGTCAATAGGGAATATTACCTGCAAGGTATGCGCAATTTGCGCGAAGCAATCCGCCAGAAACGCCCGGATTTGTGGAAGAACACAAATTGGCTCTTGCACCACGCTAATGCCCCTGCTCACACATCATTGCTTGTGCGCGACTTTTTGGCAAACAACAACACACTAATCATCCACCGTATGCCCAGACCCGATTTTTGATTTTTTTTTGCTCCCAAAACTGAAGAGGTCCATGAAAGGTCGACGCTACGCTACGATTGACGAGATAAAGACGGCATCGAAGGAGGAGCTGAACAAGATAAAAAGAAAAATGATTTTTTGAAGTGCTTCGAAGATTGGAAAAAACGTTGGCACAAGTGCATAATATCTCATGGGGATTACTTTGAAGGGGACAAAATAGATATTAATGCATAAATAAATAATTTTTGAAAAAACACAAAATTCACGATACTTTTTGAGCACACCTCCTATATAGATAAGACGTTATTGCATCGTATTTATTTATTTATGCATTTCTATTTGTAAGTTCTCGTCCGCCACCACTGTCTCACTCGCGCTCCTTACGATGCATATTACAACCTTCACTGGCAATCAGTGAGGAACTACCGTACATATTTGTTTCTTGCCCAGCAGTTGTATCAAAATCAAATTGATTAAGTTTCCATTTCCATATAAGTGTTAGATATTTCGACCTCGACTCCGCATACCCGAATATCCAAACCTTGGAATTCTAATGTGCTGTCCTTGAGGTAAATGTCTATATCGATAAGACGAAATTGCATAGTATTTATTTGTTTATTCATTTCTATACTCGTATATAAGATCTCGTCCGCCACCACTGTCTCACTCCCAACAACCTTCACTGGTAATCAGTGGGGAA
This sequence comes from Anastrepha fraterculus, assembly GCA_037575425.1. NCBI lineage: Eukaryota > Metazoa > Arthropoda > Insecta > Diptera > Tephritidae > Anastrepha > Anastrepha fraterculus. Next base: position 29,531 of record JAYXIM010015753.1, read on the forward strand.
CTACCGTGCAGTTTTGTTTCGTGCTGCGCTGCTGCCAAAAGCACGCCGGTTCATAAAATCAGCTATCTGATAGTCAAATGCAATTGAGTTATATGAGGGACGAGTGAGGTTGTTTGCGTTGGTCTTACGGTAGCAATAGATATTAATGAAGAGGTAAATAATATTTGAAAAAAAACACTTTCGATACGTTTTGAACACACCTCGCATATAAGGCAATAATAATGCAAATATGAATGCATGGTATAAAAGTTTTGGGAACTGCGTCAAAATGCAACGTGCAGATTTTACCGTGAACCCAGTCTAAAGTCCATCGGACAATAGCTAATGCTCTATGGTATACACCACACGAAAAAGTTATAGGAACAACTAAATTTCATATATTTTTACTATCAGATTAGGGCTAGAAATTTATGTTTTTAATACTTAAAGTTTTAATGATAAATGTTTTAAAAATATCCGGACATAAGCACACATTTCATGGAACTTTAATTTATTATTAAAGTAAAATGTAGAGAACGAAAAAAAGTATAAGACCAATTTGAAAGAGACAAATATAATGCTTGAGGTTAGTTTATAATTTGGAGCTAAGTAATTTGCGTTGGATCCTCCCTTGGTTATAACCTATTTAAGTCGTCGTATAATTAAGTTGTTTATAATATTTTGATAAATTTTTGACCATCCGACAATAATCGCGCATCTAAGAGTTAGTGCTATCAAATTATCTTGCATTTTTGAAAATCGGTTGAGAAAGCGTTGACCATACATTTTCGATTGGGTTATGGTTATGGCTGCAGTCAGGCCATTCTAAAATTGCTGCCAAAAACTCTTTTGTTGCTTTGGATGCATGAATGGCTGTATTGTCATGCTAGAAAATCCACCTTCTCTTTGAAATTATCATCAAAAAAAGTATTGTAATTGTATTCGTATAGAAGTTCTATTTCACTATTCATTTTTCTGGATATGTAACACATAGGCGTTTTGCTTTTGACACTAATGGCTACCACTAAATTACGAGCCATTCTGTTCTCGTTTGTCTTTCATTTATCAAGTTCAAGCTCTTATGGTCTTTATTTTAAAAAGATAACTATAAACATATAATTAGTACTTATAACTAATAGAACGTACGAGTATAACATTGATTTGTTGTCACTCGAAATAATTCAAAATAATTATGTGGTGTCACCAGCAGAGCCGGAAATCAAACGCAAACAATATGTTTTAAGCGAAAAATAGGCAATGCAAATATCAAATTGGATTGCCTTTGCAGTACTCACCATGTTAGCTACTTTTTCAATACTCCTTCTCAACCCGAATACTCATAAGGTAATGTATAAGTATACACTCATAATCAAAAAGAATTTATTTTTAAGTAATTAAATACAAAATCAGAATAAACTCATACGTTTAGTTAAATGGCAATGTATCTCTTTAGCAAATTTTTAGTTAGAACATCTGCAACCAGAAGATTTGTAGGATCATATTCTAGCTTAACATTCTCATTTCTTACTGCTTCACCACCCTAGTCAGCATCTACGTGTCCGAACACTAGCTCGTGATTTGGTTGGTAATGAAGCTTATGATCGATCGTTTTTTATAGATAGCGCAGAATATGGTTCGCGCCGTTGAAATGATCCACGTTGGGATTGCTGTTGCATTGTGCCAGCTTGCTTACCGAGTGCTTAACATCGGGTCGCGTCGTAATCGCCAACTATACGAGCTTACCAATTAGTGATTGATAAGAAGTTTGATCAACCTTTTTGATGCTGTCGCCGTATCGCTTAATTTGGTATCCCGGATCCAGCGTCGTTCAACGGTATCGACATTCGGTCATATCTTATTTGCGCCAGTCTGGCCCTCGCGCTCGACTTCCATTTCTAAAGAGTAGTTTAAGGTCCCTTGTCGACTAACATGAAGTTGCTTGAGAGTTTAGATTTAATATCTTCAAAGTCATCTTTGACGCGCACGCTACAGTTAAACCTTCAACATAAACCGCAGATAAAATTTAACTTACCTTTACTAAACTTTTTGTACAGACAGGGTTCATTTGCGGATGGTTCGAAGCCAATCTTCTTCAGCACTGAGTCCAGTTTGGCGTTAAACTCACGCCCGGACTGCATGAGGGCATATCTAGCTTTCTTGAGTTTTAGCACACAATCTGAATTCTTGTTTTCCACGAAATCTTCCGGCTGCACTATATAACAGTCTTCTGCAAAATCACTGTTGAAGTATGCTGTTGCTATTTCCAATTGTTGCAGATGTAAACTTGTTACTGCTTAATCAATAACCATCCGAATAGTGGCGTAATGAACCACAGGTGAAAATGTTTCGCAATAACCTGCAACCTTTGGCTACTAGTCGAGCCTTAAATCTTTCAATTCCGCCATGTTGATCCTTATTGAGGGTAAATACCCATTTACAGCCAATGGTTTTCTGCTTTTCGAGTAACGCCGTCAACGTGCAGGTATTATTATCAACAAAAGCTGCATAGCAGCTGCCCACTCTTCACGATATGGGCTGCTTATCACATCTCCATAGGATTGCGATTTCAATGTTCTTATTCTTAGAACTAAAAATGTTTAGCAGCTTCAGTGGTCGCCGTAGGGGGCAAAAGCAACAGTTAACGGACTCAAGATACCATTGGAGTTCAAGAAGTCGTCGAAAGCTTCATTGATATACTCCCGGTCGTTATCACTCGTCAATTCTTTAATTTTGGCACCGCTTTGTCGTTCACCCATTGATTTGAATAGCTTACATTTTTCAAACACCATATCCTTTCTCTTTATGAAGTACATATGTACACAAATATTCCCCTCGACATGTCATCAGTAAATATTACGAGGTATTTTGCGCCCCCAATTGATAATGTATTGAAAGGCCCACATACGTCTGTATGTATTAACTCTAAAATCTGCGTTGCACGATTTTCACATGCCTTTGGAAGCGGTTGCATGTGTATTTTACTTGTCATGCAAACCTCGCATTTAGCATCTTTTGGAAAGTTTTTAAAATCAACGCCGCGCACCATATCTTTGTTTACGATTTGCTGGAGGATTCTATAGATAAGATGACCATTTCATTGCCTCATCATTTGCAGAAAGATAGCACACTTTATTTATCTCGGGTTCAAAAAAACAATTATCAACTTTTTGTGCAGTTAGAATTTTTTCATTTGCATTACTTTTAATGACAGGTGAATTCGCTTGAAATACAACTATTACCTAATCATCAACTGCTTTGCTCACAGAGATAAAGTTACTCTTCAAGCCTGGTATGTAAAGAACATATTTTAACTTAATTGTGCACATTGACACCCTACAAGACAGCTGACTATCATATAAGCACTCATATTATCATCATCACTATCCTCATCCAACTACACATTTCTGTTCTAGCCGTGGGACAGTTCTGATAGTTTCCCCTTGTCGGTGTGATATTGTATCTCTCTTTTACCAATAGCAACTCCCCACCATCTCGGAAAGGGTGGCCAACAATACAAGGACAAGTATTTTGAAGATAATTCAATGTAGAAACAGACTTTTGTTTAAACACATCAACTCGAGTACTCAAAAATTAAACAGAAAGAGCCGGGAATCAACAATCTCCATCATTCTAAAAGAAGCCGAAAAACTGGATATCATTGCTCAGCCAGTACTTGTAGAACCTGCAATACATCCACCGTGGGTCGTTCCCAACTCGATGATTTTGAGCAATCTATCCAAACATTTAAAAGATTCCACTAATACAAACGAATACAACCAGATTTTTCTCGAAACCATTTCCCCATTAAAGAAAGATTGGGAGATCATTTTTACCGACGGATCAAAAACCGACACCTGCACATCGTTTGCAGTGACAAACGCAGAAGGTGTTACCATCTATGCCGGAATTTTGCCAAGATTCACTTCAATATTTACAGCTGAAGCAGCTGCGTTACTTGAAGCAGTAATCTTTGCCTCCCAGAAATGTAGCAAGCACTTAATTTGCACTGATAGCAAATCCTCAATCGAAGCTATCTTAAACCCCACAAATGACACCCCGATGATAACAAAAATCCGCAATATAATTTCAATACACACAGGTACAATCAAAATTATGTGGATTCCTGGGCACTCTGGGATAAATGGTAACGAAAAAGCTGACAAGAGAGCGAAAGAGGCGAATAAGGAACCTCTACACACATTTAACTATATCACTTGCAATGATATAAAGATACTAGCGAAAGAACTTGCCGCAGATAACGCAGCAACTAAATGGAACATTTATCAGCATCCTTATAAAAACTTTAACCCCTTTGGGGAAAAAAATACCTACCCTCCATCTGCATTATGTCACCAAGCAAAAACCTTTACTCGACTGAGAATCGGTCACACACTTATGACACATGCCCACCTGCTCAGCGGTTCACCGAAGCCTACATGCCCTTTTTGTGGCTCCAACGAATTTACTACACTTCACCTGATAGATACTTGTCCTTCCCTACAAAATATCAGAACATCCTTTTTCTCAAGCATCAAACCATCGGAACTCCTCAAACAGACAACGTTATGCAATTTAAATAAGATTTGTGATTATGTATCTAGATGTAAGTTAAGGCTATAAGACACGCTGTCATTTTTTATTATACTAATAGCCGAAGGCCATAGTAGCCAGTGCTTTAGCTCTTTAAGTGGAATAGTTATTTATAATTGTTACTCTTTTAATAAATAAATAAAATAAAAATAAATAAATTTCCTATAACTGAAAAATATATCTGCCCTGCCCTAAAGGCATACTAAACTCCCCATTGTTGTCATCACAAACTCATCAGCACAAATGGCCTAAACTCCTCATTGTTGTCATCACAAACTACGAAATTACATTTATATTATTATATTCATTTATTTACAAACTAAGTATTTTAAAATTTTATATTATATATTTAAATTTATTCTAATAATATATATTTTTTCATTTCTTGTTTACAAACTAAGAATTTTCATTTACATATTTACAGATTTAAAGATTTTACATATTTACAGATTTAAAGTTTTTCTATTAATATATTTTTTTTGGTTACATTATTGTGTATTATAATTTTTAAATTTATAAGGAAAACCTACAACAGAACCTAAAATTGGCCATAATGTCCGATTCGAACTTTTAAATACTTTCAGACCATCAATTCCAACGTCTATATAAACCTTATCTACATCAAAATTCAAAAGTTTTTGATTTAAAAAAAAAACTGAGAAAACTAAAAGAGTTTTAGCGGATAAAGGTATTCCTTCAACCCAAACCTTCTTCAATGTTTGCAGTAAGTCAGTCAATGCACTTTTGTTGTTGCAACTTAAATTTTGATTGTAGACAAATTTATTTCGTGTATGATCTGAAAAAACGAAAATTTTTGTTAGTTAGTATTTAACTACTTAAGTTTATGTTAGTAATTTACAATACCTTATATAAAGTTCACATTATATTATATTTTCATTGATGACAAATTGCGGCTTTTATTTAATGTATAATCTTCTGAAAAAAAGAAAATTTTTATTATTTATATATTATTATTTCATTATTATTATGAGCAGCGGATGATCTGCCCTAATGCATCTGCAAATA
>JAYXIM010015758.1:0-41900 GCA_037575425.1 Anastrepha fraterculus
CGTGACCTCGATAAGAACTCTTTAAACTGATAGGAAAAGTAGGAAATGAAAGGGAGTGTTTCGAATGTAATTTGTCTTGAAGAAGTCAAATCGATGATGGTGCTCTTAGTGTTGTTGACTTATTAACGTCTGATGCACAATCGAAATTGAACATATCTTTCATGAATTTGATAAATGTTTCGTAATTTTTCACGTTTGTGTAAATGTAACTTGATCAATTCCATTGCGATTCCATTTCCCTCGTTCTCTATGTCCATACAAAATATCTATCAAACAAATAAAATCAAAATTTTCTTTTGAAAAATACAACCATTCCATCAGTATTTTCTTATGACGTTGTCACGTTAAACTATCGTCAGTAGACGGACTTTACAGACAACCTCTTCTTTTTTATGACCGGAATTGGATGGTATTGATCTGGACAATGTTTATTTTTAACATGACGGCGCTACGCGTCACACAAGCAACGAAACCATTGATATTTTACGGGAGAAGTTTCCGGACCGTGTTATCTCTCGAAGAGGTGATCACAATTGGCCACCGAGATCTTGTGATTTAACATCTTGTGAGTTTTTTCTTTGGGCTCACGTGAAAGAGAAGGTCTACGGCAACAGCCAAGGGTCGATTCTAGACCTCAAACATGGAATTCGTGAGTCTATTGAGGACATAGGGCATAGGAACACCTCTTATTGGAAAACATTTTATATTGTAGGTCGGTGTAAGGTAAAAGCTCATCATTGTGAACTGGCTGTTTTGAACGTAGACGAGACCATCACCTGCTCCTTTCGCTGTCACTGCGAAAGTTTAGCCCCTACGCAGCCAGAATCGTCTTCGATTCAAGCTTCCTCGGATTAAGCATTTTGTTCACTTTTTAATACAGCTTGAGCTGCTCATTTTTCTAAAACCATCTGAGCATGCTTGTTTGAAGTATAATCATGTGCCTGGCATTTAACTTGTCTCGCTGCGAGTAACATCAGAGCATAGACAACACCTGGCCTCTTTGGTTCACTCTTTCATTTTGTGCCCAGCTTCTCCGCATCAAACGAATATACCTTTTCCGCTTCTGTCTGGTCCTTTGAGGTTTGATTGAAGGTGTCCGATCCCAGTCGATTTTGATATTCTTCCCGTGTAGGTAAGCACGTACTTATTCTCTTTGATTAAGTTTTGGCTAGAATTTTCCTCATCGACTTCCTTTTTCTCTGTAACAGCATCTAAGCCTCTGATCTCTATAGTCAAAGTTGGCCTGAGGGTTGTAATGGATCCAACCGCTTTCACTGTTTCCTTGAATACAAGTACAAGAGCGCCAGTTTTGGTTCTTTTTATGTATTTCCCCGTTGTGGTTTCGTCTGGCATGGTTTTTTCTCGGATTTTTTTTGAAATTTTAACGCAACTTTGACACGCTACCGGCTTTACTAATTCAACCTCCTTAGCTTTCCTTGCACCGGCGCTCTGCACTTCTATAGGCACGGCACTTGGCCCAGATTTTTGCCGGCTTACCACTTGCCATGTCTCTTGTTCTCGGACTCCTGGTTTCTGCAAAGAGTTGAGAGTGGCAGGACTTGAGCATTTCGTTTTGCGGTTGAAGGACTGTTCTCCTGGATAACACCAGTTTTTCGAGGTGTTGAAGGGGTGTCACCTCCGATTTGATTCACAAATGTAATTGTCAACAGACGTGCTTTGCCGGTTTCCGAAATTCGAATATACGTAAACTGCGTAAATTCAAAATTCGCGATACTTTTTGAACACACTCCGTATGTATTTCTTTGTCGATTCTGTGCACTTGTTCAGCTCTGCCGTGTTTTTAACGAACACCAAATTGGTGCTCAGGGAGAACTTTTAATTCATCAACATTTGGCCCTAATTTGCTAAGCAGAAGTTTTTCGAAAATTTTTGATAATTGCGGTAGAAGGCTTATTGACCTATAAGAGCTGGCCTTTGTGGGATCTTTCCCCGGCTTTACGAAGCAGCGGACAGCTAGCAATGGGAGCTTTAAATTTCTTTGCGGCTTTCTATAAGGAATAGCTGGTTTCCTTTTGTGAGCATGGATTATCCTAATATTTCTCCACCTGCTGGTTTTAAGACTGAAATATATTTCTTCACCACGCAGTTGGCTTTATTATTGTTGATTCCTCTATTGCATCTTGTATGATATTATTGAAAAAGTTGGTAGCTTTGTCGATTTCGCTGTCAGTACCGAGCGGATCATTACAAAAATAGTTGCACTGGATTATTTCAGTACTGTCAATTAATAAGGTGTTTGTTGCAATGAATGCAATCGCTGGCGCGAGTTATTATAATAGGAAAGGGATCGGAAGACAGTTCCAGTAAAGATTCGACCCCTATGCTTGTTCATTTCAAGCCTCAGAATATCTCAAAGTCGATTACATCAGGAAGTTTTCTTTATCTGAAGGCCGGTGGGTTGGTTGTCCAGTTGATAGGACATCTAGGTTGCTTAGTACGGCCGAGTAGAGCTGTCGACCCCTCGGTGAGATAAGTCTCGAGCCCCAGAAGGTAGATTTAGTGTTGTAATCACCTGCTGCCAAAAATGTTGTGCCAGCTTGCAAATTGTGCTGAAGTTATTTTGAAAGTCGGGAGACAATAAACCGCAGAAATTATTATTTTTGAATCTGTCGCATTGACACATACTGAGGTAGATTGCATGTAAGCCTCCCGTACTTGTTCCAATTCGTAATGAGATAATGTGATTTTGACGAATACTCCAGTACCTCCGCGGGATTTGACAACAGGATGTTTAGGGTCGTAAAAGGAGTATCCATTTAACCGTTCATATTTTTTCTGTGCTGGGTACGTTTCCGAAATTAACATAACGTCAATGTCGTGTTTGTCCAGGAAGCAATTTTATTCTAAAAGGTGTTGGCTTAAGCGGTTTGCATTCAAATGACATACTTTCAAAGCATTCATTTATACTTTAGTAGTTCGTTAATTAGAGTTTCAGTTTGCATCATACCTTGCAACACGTTGGTCATCATATTTTGCTTTCAATGCATAAACTGATCCATCCATAAAAGTTTGGAGATTTGTGCTATCTACTGCAGAGAAACCGATGTCATTGTTCGCAGCAGCATAATTTAATTGGGTGTGTGTGTGTTTGCAACACTTGCATAAGAAGTATTTTGAGAAATTGGCTCTAAGTTATTTGCCGCAAGCTGTGGGAATTCATCTTGAGAAGAGATTTTGAATCTACAATGCTCAGGACAACTTGGTCTAAAAATTGAACAAGATCTTTTCTTTTATATGGCTCTTGGCCTTGATTTTTCTGGGTAACACGTAACGCAGTTAGTATATAGGATGAGCCCCTCCTTTCTTCAGTTTTTTTGTATCTTGGACTAACTTAATCGCTCAGGCACAATATTTTATAAGAGCGTAATTGGTGGTGTATGCCAATGATATTGGCATCATCGGCTTAACTACTGTGATGTTAGTTTTGCCTCTTCCAAACTGGATAAAAAAGCGAAGCGAATGGATCTGGGGGTGAACAAGGACAGGACGACACGTGTATGGACGAAGTTACCATAAACTCAATATGGTTCTCACTCCTGTTGTTGTTGTTTGAGCTACCGCATGCTGCATGATGGGCGTTGGTGTTGCCGCACAGGATCTAGGGTCAGCCAGTGTTGGACGAGGGCTTTAACATCTCCTGTTGGGGCTGCCGCTCCATACCGGAGAGATAGCCTCCTGTTCTCTTCTGGAGACCATACTGCCACCACTTCTGGCGTCATTACTTGTAAGAATGAAATAAGTGTTAGTTTAGTTTTTATATTTAGTTCATTTATTAATCAACGAATAGAATGCTTACAGACTATACATATTATAGATACATACAAACAAAGGCCTTGTGACAAAAACATTATGAGTTACTTCTTAAAAGTAGAATTAACTAAGATAAATCAAAGTCTAAGTGTTTGGTTATGCAGAAAGCAGCGCAGTCAGCGCAACCAACATAAACGCGGCACTTGCCCTCTCTCATGCTCTCTAACACCTGTATGTACATATATACAAACTTTTGTAAATTGCTCTGCGCAGCAATCAAAGCAAGTATATATCTACCCCCAACTGCAAGGCAAAGTCAGTCGGAATTCGAGGCGCCGTGCCGTAATTTTGTATTTACCTTAACTTCGAAAATATGTATGTATATATATAAAGTAAATTGTATTTTTTCGGAATAGCGTGTTTTTCTTTTCGTTGAAAGAACAGTTAACGAAAATTCTTGTTGACTACACACTAAGGAAGAAGAATATGCATTAAATTGAGCTAGCTCCCTCCTAAAAGAAGCAGTAACCCCATAAACAGTTTTAGCAACAACCATGAAAAATAATGCATTACAACGGAAAATGCGTGAGAGAACATCCTCATCAGTCCAATTTAATTTACTGAAGCTGATAGGTTAGGTAAGGTTGACCTGGCTGGCTGAAAGCCATCACATAGACTTATTGGTTCTTAGTGGTACCAGATGAAGCTTGACCATTACGTTTCATTGTAGTAGGCTTCTTGTAATAAGCCTGCGTCTTTTGCGAATCTAAGTAAGCTCCGAAGCTCTAACCCCGAGAGACATTCTAACCTCTCATATTATAGAGCTCCTAAACATTTCATTCGGGTTCTACTTAATGCAGGGCAAGAACATGGAAGGTGTTCAAGAGTTTACTTCTCTTCTAAGTCATTGCAAAATCTGACACTATCATTGTTTGCAATTGTCGCTAACAAATCAGTTGCCTACGATAGTTGTACTTTTCTTTCTAAACAGGGCTAGTACGAATCTGGCGTATTTATCTGCATTCTGTGTGTACATGCTTTTCGCAGTTTTACAAGTGGCTAGATTATTCCCCATCCTGACTACCCGTGTGTTTTTTTATGTCCGCAGCGATGTCATTGTACACCGTATTTAAAAGTTCAAGTATGTCGTTTTCTTATTCGAATTGTATATAAACAGCGCTTTTGGCAATCTCATCTACTTTTTCGTATCCTGCAATGCTCTTACGTCCGGATGTCCAATAGCTGAGTAACCGTCTGACTGCGGCTGGCCTCTCTATGGCTTCCCTGGTCCTAAGAACGTTTTTAAATGAAATTTCATATGAGCTTATTGCTGCTTGACTGTCAACGCATATATTTATGTTGAAGTTGCTCGATGTCCTTGCTAGTTCTATTTCTGCATCCTTACCTACCGCAAGGACTTCTACTTGAAAAGTATTGCAATGGTCACGGAGCTTAGTTGGCCGCCTGATGTCCAGCTCTGCGCAATAAGTCCCCGCAACTACTCCGTCCATGTTTTTCGAGCCGTCAGTATATATATTAACCGTAGTGGGGCTAGGTTTCATACCTCTTTTCTACCCCTCGTCTTTTATTGTTGCTCGGATAACTCATACTCATACCTATTAAGCTATGTCCGAATATTTTACAGGCAAATTCAACCGTTGCGTTAAGTCTTGCGGCAATTGTAGCTGCTAGAGCTTCGGCCGCAATGTCAATCGGTGATAAGTTGAGTATTATTTTAAGTGCTGCTGTAGGAGTAGTTTTAATTGCCCCTGTCGTGCAGAGTGCACCAAGGCGTTGAATGCTTTCCATAGGGGTTTTGTGTGTCGTTTTTCTCAATGCAGTGAACCACACTAGAGCACCATAGAGCAATATTGGCTTTACTATAGCTGAGTAGCACCAATACATTATTGAAGGAGATAGACCCCATATAACTCGCAGCTGTTACTTCCTCTCCAATTTATTGTGATTCCATGATAGTTTGCTATCTAAAACTACTCCACTATTCTTGGTCTTTAAGATTCAGTTCTTCGCCTTTTAACTTCGAGGAGTACCAATTCGGGATCTTGTACCTTCTAGTAAAAAGTACCATATCAGTTTTATCGGCGTTTATCCCCAAGCCTGTCTGAGTTGCCCATTGACGCCCTGTTGCTAGTGTATTATTCATTTTGTCGCTCACGGTATCTAGGCATTTGCGTATTACTATGATGAATTTAGAAGTATCTAAATTCAGAAGATCTTCAGGCACAAATCGTGATCAGTATGGCCCGGGAACCTTTTAAAAGCTTGAGAAATTAAAATGATAATACGAAGCAAAAATATTGTTGGAATTTTCTTTTTTTTTTATTTATTTTATTACTATTGCAATCTAGTTAACAAAACTAATAAGCAATTCATTTTACATATATTTAATTAAATCAAAACATCTCAAGTAGAGACAAAATTTTATGAAAAGAGATCATGCGGTTTCGTCCTTTTTAATCTTCTCGTGAGGTCATCAGTTACAAGTAGTTTGGCTGCTTCATCATTGCTGTGCTGCTTAAGTCTCTCTTTATGTTTATTTGCGAATTTTTTAATCGTAATGGTGTCTATATTAAGATCCTTATGTAGTTTGCAATTACGAATGTACCACGGCGCTCTAACGATGTCGCGTAATACTTTATTTTGGAATCGTTGAATGATGTTTTTGTTGCTTTCACTGGTGCAGCCCCAGAGCTGTATGCCATATGACCACACTGGTTTCAGTATTTGGTTGTATAAAAGTATTTTGTTATAAATAGAGAGTTTAGAATGTCGGCCTAACAGCCAATACATTTTCTTGTATTTAAGAATTAACTCCTCGTGTTTTTTCTTGACATGTGCATTCCATCTCAGCTTAGCATCTAAGGTCATTCCTAGATATTTTGCCGTATTTGCATGCGGTATTGCCGTATTATTGATAAATATTGGTTTATAATTTATATTTCTATTAGTGAACTCAACATGCACAGACTTGGTTTCGTTTAACTTGACACGCCATTTTTTGGTCCAATTTTGAATTGCATTTACTGATGCTTGTAACTTCTGAATGACTTCTAAGTGTTTTTCATTGGTTGCTAATACTGCAGTATCATCGGCAAATGTTGCAGTTGTTGTATTGCTGCATGTGGGTATATCCTTATTATACAAGAGATACAAAACTGGCCCGAGTACACGGCCTTGCGGGACACCTGCATTTATATCTTTCAGTTCTGAATAGACATCTGCTTGCTTTATTCTCAAGTATCTGCTCGTTAAGTAGGATTTTAAAATGTTTGAGTACTGGATTAGTAGAACTGCTTGAAGTTTATGGATTAGTCCCTCATGCCATACTTTATCAAAAGCTTGCGATACATCCAGGAATACCTGAGTAATGCGGTGCACTTGATCAATCGTTGAGTGCTCATTTCGAAAACCAAATTGATGGTTTGGTACACGGCATTTTGCATCTAACAATGGTTTAAATCTTTTTAGGAATATTTTTTCAAAAAGCTTAAGTAAAATTGGTAACAACGATATTGGTCGGTATGATGTCACATCGTGTGGTGGCTTTCCTGGTTTTGGAAGCATAATAACTTCCGCTATTTTCCATTGTTGCGGTACATATTCTAAACGAAATGCAGCATTAATCAAATGTGTCAATTTGACAATAGCATTATTGGGCAATTCTTTTAATATTCTCCCTGCTATAAGGTCATAACTGGGTGCTTTTTTGCTATCTATTTTATTTTTAATAGTGTCCTTTACCTCTTTAAAGGAAGTCAAGGGGATTTTATCGATTTTTTGTCGAATAGGATGAGGTCTATTTTCTAACTCATCTCCTTCGTTAGGATGAAAAATGTTTTGAAGATATTCGGCAAATCTCTCAGCTTTTTGTTCGTTAGATTTGGCCCAGCTGCCATCATAATTTTTTATTGGTGGGGAATGCATAATAGGCCTTTTCAAGGTCTTAGTTGCCTTCCAAAGTGAATAGTCCGTACGTTTATCGCTCGTTAAATTTTCTAGAGCATCTCTAATGGAGTCATTTTTAAGTTGTTTTATTTCTTCTTTTAGTTGTGTAGAGAGTTTATTGAGCTTGGCTTTGTCTTGTGGTACTCTGGTTTGTTGCCATTTTCTTCTCAACCTACGTTTATTTTTTATTAGCATTAAAATCTCCCTCGGATAACTATTTCCTTTAAGTCTTCTTTTTATTTCCGGTATGCATTGCCAGGCCGCTTGTTGGATAATTTTGATATATTTTTCGATTTCTTTCTCGATTTTATGGAAGCATTTAGATTTATATTTTCCTTTAGAATTAACTTAAAATTTTGCCAGTCGGTTTTATGATTCACGAGTGTTGGTTTGTTTATTTTTGATATTAAGTATTCGCTTAAAGTGAATACAATTGGTGAGTGATCAGAGCTTAAGTCAGCGCTTTCTTCTACTTGTAGATAGTTGCAACTGATATTTTTTACTATGAAAAAGTCTATTAAGTCTGGAACTTTGTTTTGATCTGAGGGCCAGTAAGTTGATGAAAAAGTTTCGCAATTATGCTTTCGTTGTTGTCAATCTGGATCCCCAATGCGTGTGCTTTGTGTTGAAGTCGCCACCTATAATAAAGCGATCTCCAACATGTTTGAAGAATACAATATAATCTTCTCTTTTAAGTGCATGTTTTGGTGGACTATATAGACTTGCTAGCGTTATGCTGTACTTCTTTGTATAAATTTTAATAAGAGTTGCCTGAATTTTTTCCGTTTGATATTTTGGTTCTTCACTGTACTTTAACGTTTCTTTGATGATTATGGCACTACAACCTCTTACTGAATTTGATGGATGTATTGTGTGATACAAGTTGTAACCTTTAAATTTTATAAACGACTGTTTTGTGAAATGTGTTTCTGCTATTAAGCAGACATCTATGTTGTTTTCGTCTAAAACAATTTGTAACTCATGTTCATGTTTAGAAAGACCGTTTGCATTCCATAGCATTACTTTGAAGGTATTCAATATGTTTACTTCTTCTTTTGGATACTCCTTCCGTTATTATATTCTTGTTGTTTTAATCGTTCATCAATATTTATAATAGCTTCTTCCATATTTAATAGCTTTGATAAAATATTTTTTAAGATTTGACTAGTATCAAAGTTTTCGGTTGGCTGCGGTTTTGTTGGAATGAACTTTTATATTATAATCTGGTAGATAATTTCATGGGACTTATTTTTTTAATCATATATTCGCAGCAGCAACAAGTTGCATGGTTAATCTAATCAGTCTGATTTTTGACTGATTTTTTCAATAGATCTGGACGTATGGCGCCAATGTGTGGCAACTTGCGTCATCTTATTAGAATCAAATGAAGTCGATGTTTAGCTGATCAATTTTTGGAAACAAAAACTTAGTCAACATGGCTCAATAGAGGCGGTCATTGTCCGTAAGTCAGCTTGTGCCTAATTTCGAAAGAACTAAGGATCAGTGCTCTATGAAGTTAGCGAACGGATTTATTTTTTTCCAAGTAAATTTTCACATTTTGGAGGCGGTGTTCTGCGTTAAAGGACTCATAATGACATATTTAACTGAACGGAAATGTCAACATAGTTTGTCATTCTCAGCTGTCACAACTATGATTATTTTGATATAAGTAGTTATCATGCAGCTAAAAAAATACCATCTATTATTGATAACAATGATCTAATGAGTTTGTTGAATTTACCTCTGTAAAACACATACCGCTTACGAAAATAACATCATTACCATTATAAAACATATTCTTCAAGCTACTTTGACTTCTTTAGAGAACCACGGCCGCTTCGAAGGTCTAACACTTAAATATAGTATTATAGATTTGAAAATATCTTAACAGCCAGCCATATCCACATTTTCAAATATCTGGGACAAATCAAAATACTTACAAAAATTCAATTTTCAACGCAAAAGGACTATGATAAATAATAAATATTAGAGCTAACAAATATTAAGCCTAAAATTCGATTAAGTTCATTAATGATAGTTAATCTGTGATAATTCAATACGTAGCAAGTTATCATTTAAATAAGAAACGCAAAACTACAAACGTTAGACGGAGTGAGAAAACTATTGTTATCCATAAAGCTGCAAGAAATATTACCTAAATTGAAATCGCCTAAGATACAAAGTTGAATGACACCAATTTTTTCATGAAGTGCTAGGATACTGTCAATATATGTATTATACTAACTACATATGACATCTGAGCTGCCCGGCGGAATATAGGGTACCAAATGAATCCAGCACAGCATTGGAATCCGGTTGCACACAAAAAGAAGCACGAAGACGACTGCGTGTAGTAATAAGTACACCATTACCACTTCCAACACCAGTTTTACAAAATCTCTACCTTCGGGAAAAACGTCAAAAAAATCAGTGTCGAAGAACTCCGAATCAAAAGGTATGCATTTAGCAAAGCCTCGGATTTGGCGAAATACCCGTAATCCAGTTGTGAACTCAAAAAATTGACGAATTCAGTTTTGGCCCTGAGCTCCGAAGTATTTTGATCAAAAATGTTTTACGGTCGCCTGAAGTAGAATTCGTATCTTTCTTGAGAAGCTTATAACATAAAATTTCATTTCAATTGATAGCAGCATGTTTGCCAACATAATCAATGCTGCTCTCCCTGTTAGCGAAGGGCAAAAACGAAGAGATACGCAGCCATTTGTGACGAAGAATAACTCCAAGGTCAGTGTCATCATTAGTTTCAAATACCTTTGCTTTTTTTGAGGCATTTGGTACAACAGACTATGCATTAGTTGGCTGAGCAATCTTCGCTACGAAGAAGCAGCATAATGCAAAGGCATTAAGCATTGTCATTCTTGGGCGAAGATTATTAGCATAAATTAACTTCCCAACTCTTGTGGTTAGGCCTTTTACAGCACTATTAACAATCTAGGGCTCCTGGATGAATCCTAGCAGGGCCTTTCCTCTTGGTTTCTGGGTGAGAAGGCATTACTTTTTGTTTTTGTGGCCAAGAGCGGCCTCTTCTTCTTCGGTCTGAGCTGCGTTCCACCTATCTCTCTTGGGTGCCGGTTTGACATAATTTAGATGATGAGTTCAAACTGTCCTACTTGGAGAGAACGCGTGGAATGTACCGTTGCGCCTCTTCTAGCACTTGCTGGACTGTTGGTCGCACAGAAAGTCTTGGTGGCTCCTTCCATGTGATCTGAGCATTTGGACGGTCTATTAGTGCTGGCATTTCTAGTTGCCCAGCCGCTACCTTCACAATCTTGGAGAAACAGGGCTATTCCTTTGTCGTCCTCTTATCATTTCCAGTGTCTGCTCGGGTTGCAGTCCTGGCTTTTGGTTGAGTTTCAGTTTACTATGCGTGTAGTTAAAGTAGTAGCCCCGACGGGGTATTATAACCAATGGGTGTCTTAAATACCACCGATTTTCGGGCTATATTAAGGAATCTCCGGTCAATCAAGGCTATAAGATCACGCCAAAGTTGTCTTCGTTAGAGGAGCTATCCAGCTCCAAAAGCACCTTTGTCACCATTATATTCGCATCTTTTGTGGATCTAGCCCATCGAATGCTATATTGTTTGTCAGACAGGTCAGTTAGACATTCCAAGTACTAGCCGCTGTAGTTCCTATCTACAGAGGAAGATAATTTCTTTGAAACACGCTTCATACATTTTCAATCTGCAAGATCAATTATTGATCGCCCTCTGTAGCAATCAAATGTCCAGACCCACGGAGGGTTAAGCAGAACTAGATTTATTGCTGTCATTGTTTCTTAAACCAAACGAGCTCTTGGGCTTAGGCATTGACTATCCCATGACCTTGATCAAGCATTAAAATCTCCTGCCATGAATATCGTCGTCTTATTGCCTTCCACCCAGATCGCCGCCAGCTTGTCGGGATCAACCATCCAATTATATGAGTTGATGTCGTCATGAGGTTCTGAAAGGAGAGTCACATCAACTTTGTTTTCTGCGACAGTTTGCCAAATCAAATCTTGAACTGTCATCCAATGATTGGTGATGAGTTGTAAAATCTTCATACTTTCATCTTTCGCAACGGTTTGTTTTCTGCAACGGTTTGCCAAATCAATTCTTTAACTGTCAACCAATGATTGGTGATGAATTGTAAGGCCTTCATGCTTTCATCTTTCACGCTGCATTCTGATGGTGTGGACATTTCGCATTATCTACTGCGTATGCCCTCTTCCATAGCACGTATTTGTCAATATTTTGACAACCGGCTGCTTTTGATCGCCGTTTTATCCGGCTTTCTCACTTTTATTTGCTCAGAAATCGCATCAACTAGTTAATCATTTGCGTTAAGGCCATCAATTAAACCCTTGCATTGCAACGCAACGACACGCGTCTTTAGATTAACCGTTTCGACCCCTTCAAGAGCCTTTTCAAAAGCTGTTTCATATCTGTCTACAGCTTTTTTCGTAGTATACAGCGAAGAAAAGTGTACCCCCCATCTACTGGATTCCGGACTCAGACCTGCCTACAGAGGATGACTTATCCTGTCTATGTGCCCAGAATCCGAGGATCAGAACGAGGCTTTGGCGAGTCCTTTCGTGCACCAAAAGTAGAAACCGGGCCATGACTTAGGAAGGCCACTAGTCTCGTGAGGTTCCGTGAGCGGCGCAATCTGGGCTTTATCCTTTGTTCCGATGCTAATGCATATCATACAATATGGTGCAGCAGCAAATAAAATGGAAGAGGCTCTCGACTATTCAAATTTATCGCATCCTCTTGCCTATACATACACAAACAGGGCACACAGCATACGTTTGTAACTGCTAGAAGGCAGGAGGTGATTGATCTCCCCCTATCAAACTCAAAACTTGGGTGGTCAATCAAGAACTGGAGATTCCTTGCCGAAGATTCGTGCTCAGACCACGGGTTCATTGAGTTTCAGTGTGCCGAGGAGGCACTAATACAGGCTAGGAAAACAGACTGGCAGAAGTTTAGGGGGGGGCGTTGCGGGGATTTGACATGACGCCACCAAGACTTTGGAAAGAACAGGCCATTGAGGCGGCTGTTGAGAAACTCAACGCTGCGTTAACTGAATGTTTTGAGTCAGCCTGTCCAATTCGACCTCTTCCTGACCAGACTCCCGTTCCTTGGTGGAATCGAGAGCTCCAGATGTTGAGGAGTGAGTCGAGAAAACTCCTAAACGGGCCCCCCAAGACTAACCTTGCTGAGGACTGAGAGCGATACCGTGATGTTCAGAAGAACTACAACAAGCTCAATCGGGAATCTGAAAGAGCCTCTTAAAGAAAATTCTGCAGCGGTATTGAATCTCTGAGTGACACGGCGATATTGGTTAGGATCCTGAAAAGGGACACAACTGCAAAGCTGGGGTCACATAGGAAATCTGATGGCTCCTTCACGAGAGGCACAGTGAGACACTCAGCTTGCTAAGGTAATCAGATAAACGTCGGCCGGCAACAGCCCCTATTGACATAGGCGGTTGTCAGAGTTGCCACACCTTCTCGGCATGAGTAGTACGTTGCAAGATCTGTGGTGAATGAGGCCCCCGTTCGATTTGCCGTCAAGTCTTTTGGCGGTTACAAGACGCCCTGACAGGTGGCATTTATCCTGTTATGCTGAAGGAAGGCGCAGAGTCCGCGACAGCAGCCTTGTAGAAAATCTTCTCTACATGCCTGGCACTGACCTATATACCGCGCTCTTGGAGGCCGGTGAGGGTCACCTTCATCCCAAAGGTTGAAAGAGATGACTACACCAGCGCAAACGATTTAGACCTGTCAGCATGACTTCTTTGACGCTGAAAGGTCTTGAACGACTGGTGGAATCGGGCATACTTCATAAGTGGCTGAAGCTCTTCCTCTGTCTCCATTTGAGCAAGCCTATCAGAGTGAAAAATCCTGCGGGTCAGCAATGCAAAACCTTGTTGCTAGGGTAGAGCTGGCCATCGACAGGAGCGACAACGCTATGGACAACTTATGGACATCTTTTTAGTCAAAGAGGGGGCGTTTGATAATGCCACTTTTGACCGAGTGCTAGTGAATTGGATTTGTGCGAGCAGAGGAAGGTCTGCTTGTGTCGTCCTGGGTTAATAGGGGTTGCCCCCAAGGCGGTAGGCGGTATGCTGTCTCCATTGCTCTGGTGCATGGTGATCGATCCTCTGCTTACCATCCTCTACGCACAAGACTATGCGGATGGTGGTCAACTGTTGCACCGGAGATTTTCCGAATACTTTTGGCCCGCCATTAGATGCTCTGATTAGTCTACCCCCACTTGATGTTTTCATCCAAGGAGAGGCCTTCAAGGCCATCTGCAGGCTGAAACACAACAGAGCAGACATGGACTTCGATCCACCGATCCTCGCCGTGCCCTTTGACTCCATGCCGTCCAGAGTCGTGTTTGGCAAGAGATACAGGGTGATACTGCCAGATGCTCAACTGTGGTCAAACTCAGAATATGAGACCGGGAAACACTGTTTTCACATTTTCACGGATGGCTCCAGGATCGAGCACGGCAAGAAGCGATGAACTTTGTTGTGGAAAACAGATGAAGAGGCAGATCTATATGTGTCTGCAGTGACAGCCAGGCTTCGCTTATGGTAGTCGACTCCTGTAGATCCAGGCCAAGCTGTCTCGGTAGACATAATAGCCTGATACTAACATGGGTCCCGGGGTATCGCGGTTAACGAGATCTTTGACTCTATAGCCAGAATGGGCTCTGGAGTCAACTGGCCCGGAGCTCTTTCTGCCACTCCCTTCTGCAGCCGTCAAAGCCACGGTTAGCAAACGGTTTACTACAACCCACAAGCGAGCTTGGCAGGCTGAGAGGTGCTGCAGATGGAATTAACTTATGTTACCTGTCATGTCCGATCGACTGTCGCGAATCCTCCTGCCAATAAGCAGAAGGGAGTGCAGACGGCTGGTTGGACTGATGACGAGCCACTTTCTATGGGCGAAGCACATGGAAAGGGTGAGAATCTCATGCAATGCACTCTGTCCAGCATGTGGAGAGGAGGATGAGACGGCGCATTCTTTTGACCTTTTCACTGAGATCCTTTAAGTCCACACATGTTTTCACTGCTCCCAGCACATCCGCATAGGTCGTTGCTTCTGTATTTTTCTGAATTACAATCCTGTGCTTCATAAGAGTCACAAAATGGTTAGACGAAGAAAAGTAAATGAGGCTTCCGTGTAGCGCAGTGATATCACAACGGACCTGTAAGGTCTAAGTGTGTTAGTTTTAAAGGTCGACTACCACCACAACTTATCTTAACCTTCGGTTCGTCAGTGATTCCAGAGATTACTACAGCTGCCATGTCATCTGCGTATCCAGCTAAAGGCACTTTCTCAGGCATCTCTATTCGAAATATTTCATCGTAGCTTATATACCTAAGTTCAGGTCCGACTACTGATCCTTGGACCTGCTGTTATTTTTTACTCTCGCATCCTTTGCGGGTTTCGTATAAGCACGTGATTGCTTAGATAGCTGCGAGTAATTTTAATAGATTATTCGGGATCTTGAATTTTGTTTTTAAGGCTTCAATTGTTGAAAGCATTTCTAATGTCTAGTGTGGCTAGTAACACTAAATGTTTGGAGTGTGGATTACCTGCCTGAACATGTCGAATGCTAGCTATTACGTCTTGAATCCCTCCAAAGGTAGATCTGCTACTTCTAAAACCATGTCGCATATCAGACAGACCCCCACTGTTCTCTACTGCTTCGCTAAGCCTACGCTGTTTCAATTTCTCAAAGAGGTTTACTCCACTATTCAGCATATATATCAGTCTATAAGCGGACGCTAATTTGGGTCTCCCTTTCCCTTAGTAATTAAAACTAGTTTTTGTTTTTTTTCCATATTTATGGAAAAACTCCTTCTTTTAGGCATGTGTACATGTTTAGCAGCAAAAGAGGACGTTCGATTGCCCACACCTTCTGTGGTTGGGACAGGCTCCGTTGCTTCACTCGAGCTTTTTCATAACGATTTCGTAATCCCACCCCATGGGTTACTGCGTAAATTGTTTCCCATTTGTCTTTTTTGATTGGCTTATAGCTTTCCTCAATTCTTTTCTTGTCTGCTTGTATTCTCCGGCTCCCGTTATCGCTGAACCCGATCTTCTGGCTCTAGTTTACTTTCTACGCTTGTGGATGCACACCCCTCTAAGTTCTGCAGTCTCGTGCGTCCACCAGTATACAGAATCTCTTTTTTTGTTCTTAGCTATTTTAGGCATAGATTCGTTGCATCCTATCGTAATGCATGGCATTGTTGAGTGTTGACCAGTGTTTTTGCTGTACTAAACGTCAAAACAGAAGCGTTGCTGGGTTTGGTTGGTTTTCCATTTCTATGCAAAATATGATGTATTGATGATCACTCCCATCGTAATCTTCGAAGACTCACCAGTCTTTAGTAAAGGTGACTATGCTTTCCGATGCTAGGGTGGTGTCAGGTAAGGGGCCTTCGCAACCTGGCTTTCGGTACGTAGACATTCCTGTGTTGAGCACCACTAAGTCTAGTCTGGCTGACATGCCCAGCAACCGTCTATCCCTTGATGGTTAATCATTCCTCTAAAGTAAGTGCGTTGTCTTCTAAGCTTTCCAGTTTCCGGGTGAATTCGCCTACAAGGTGAAGTCCAAAATAAATAAGACTGAGCTAAAATAGAAACGACAGGAGCTTGGTTTTGATAATTCCGACTTAATTTATTCACAATAGTTCTCTCTGGGCTCGAAGCACTGTTTTGCACGATATAAAAGCTTTTCGAAAGAGTGCTTCAAGTCATTGACCGGAATGTCCTTCAGAATGTCGGTTAAAGCCTTTTTAATGGCCTCTATGAATTTATTTTTCCAAACAGGTAGAAGACACAGCGAGCCATATCAAGCGATGAGTGATTGATGGTTACAATGCGATTTTAGTCAAGAAATTAGTCACAAGAGTGGATCGATGAGATGGTGCATTGTCATGCAAAAAGCGCCAGTTTCCTCCTTCGTGGAATTCAGGGCGAATTCGACGGATGAGATGCAACAAACGCTTCAAAGCACCAAGATAGAAAATTGCATTGACGGTTTGGCCCGTTGGCACGAACTGCTTGTGGACAATTCCCTTGCAGTCGTAAAAACAAACGAGCATTGATATGATTTTTGACTTCTCCAAACGCAATTTTTTGGGTGACGGCTCGTATGGAGCCTTCCATTCGGCACTTTTAAGCTTAGTTTCAGGTTGTAAAGGGTATTTGAATAAGAGGTGTTATTTTAATATTTAAAGAAAAATGCTATTTTTTAATAAAAATTATAGGATTTTTATTTCATTACAAAACATGAAGGTATGCCGTTAATAGTGGAAAATAACATAAGGCAAATGACCACCAGGACCCCGCTTACAGGACCATATCCTTTTCATACAATTTTCCATAACCGAATTGAAAAGTGGCTTCCCTATGTCCTCGATAGCCTCACGAATTCCATATTTGAGGTCTTATATCGACCCTGGGCTGTTGGCATAGACCTTTTCTTTCACGTGGCCCAAAGAAAAAGGTCACAAAGTGTAAATCCCAAGATATCGGTGGACAATTGTGATCACCTCTTCTAGTGATAATACGTCCCGGGAACTTTTCTCGTAAAAGATAAATTGTTTCGTTACTTGTGTGGCACGTACCGCCGTCTTGTTGAAAATAAGCGTAGTCCAGATCAATACCATCCAATTCCGGCCATAAAAAATCGTTAATCATCTCTCGATAGTGCAATCTATTCACCTGTAACACCTGTTATTGGAAAACCCTTCATATGCCCAACAAGCCAAACAAATATGATATAAAGATTGTAATGGTATGTGATGTAGGAGCAAAATATGTAATAAATGCAAGTCCTTATCTTGGCAAATGCATTGAAACAAATGGTGCCAGTCACTTCGTTGAAACGTTGACCAAACGTTTGCATGGAAGTCATCGAAATGTTACAATGGTGTGGTACCAGTATTCCTTTAGCAAAAAAATGACTGGCTCATCCATATAAATTGATTATCGTGGGAACATTGCGCAAAAATAAAGCAGAAATACCGTCAGCGTTATTCAAAACAAAATTTCGCTCAAATGGGTCATCAATGTTTGCGTTTGATAACGAAATGACTTTGGTGTCTTACAAGCCTAAACAAAACAAGACCGTGATGCTTCTTTCCACAATGCAAGTTGAATGAAGTTACATCAAAGTTTACACGAACAATTAACATTACCTTGGAAAAAGAGAGCTAAATATATCCAACCTTCCTAGACAAGTTAAGAACAATATCCGTGAATACTGAATATAAAAGAAACTGAAACAATGAGCAAAGATTGTTCATCGAGAGGCAAACGGACATACTGCAGGTTTTGTCACTATTCCAAAAAACGGATGGCAACTACTATGTAACGAAGCTGCCCTGTGTGGTGAGCATCAAATTAAAATATGTCAAGAATGTATGGATAATTTTGCATAAGTTGTTCTATAACCTAGTTTAACAAACTAAAAACTTTGGATTTTCATTCAATAAAATCAACACTGAATACAAATAAGTTTTTATTAAACATTTATTTAAAATAACACACGCAAACGGTGTAGCACGTAAAATTTACGTATATTACCAATAACGTAGGGTAAAACTATCTTACTATTCCAGAGTTAATATTTAGTCAAAATTAAAAATATATAATAATTTCGGCACAAAAATTTGGCCAGAGAGGTGAACTCTTTCAGATAAAGACGATATTTTTCATAAAAGATCTGATTTTAACTTTTTATAGTATTTGTCAGTTGCTCACGCTGCTTGCGATAGGAAGAGAATTTTGATCTTGCTTAAGAAATTGCGACTGTTATTGATGAAGTCATAACAAGTGTGGTATCATTCGAAACTGCTTTCGTGGAGCCCTTCGGGAAATTGAAGTACGAAGCCAAGACAATGAGTTCAACTACTTGTCCATCAGGAAAATCAATAGCCCCAGACTCGAAGACAAAACAAGAAAAAATAAAATATAAACACGGCGGAGTTACACAAAGCTCTGGCCTCTCATAGAGAGCGCTGCTACTCCCTCACTTCTATAGAGAAAATACTGAACAATGTGCTTGTGAAAGCAAATAGCACAAAGTCTTGAAATGGCATATCATCAACAGTGAAATCAATTGCTGTGTTGCTTAAGCAGCCCAATCAAGACCCTTATCGTGGAGCGAACAGTGCAAAACTCCGGCTGCAACTACTACGGGAGCCTTGTCGTGGAACGATCAGTTGAAAACTCCGGTTGCAACTACTACAAATGCCCTTGGGGGAACCTGTTATCCCTATAGGGCGCGTCCCCAGGTGGTGGATAGGGGAACGCCTCCCAGATATGGAAGGTAGGAGAGTAGGTCTCCCGCGAACCACACAGGTCGAAGACGTAAACTTCGTTAAAAAAACTCCCTCAACCCAAGGTGTGATGCGACCCGTGCCTATTGGGTGGGTTTGGCAGCCGGGGGACTAAATAAGGCTGTCTTCGTACGGAGCCCTTCTGATATCAGGCCGCCTCAGGTTGTAACGGTGGCCTTGCCATGGTATGGGGCGCTGCCAATGTCGACCGGATATTTCCCCTTTATCCTGTTTGGTCACCGCGCATGGCGACATGCGCAGCTCCCTTGGCGGGGCAGGTGACCGTACGAACTAGATGAAATGAAACCACAAAAACTTAAAAATTCGGATGACGGGAAAACAAACACGGAACAAACGGACAAAATGACGGGAAAACATACCGACGCATCGACAGCACGGACTGATAAAAAACCAAACACGCGGACAGAACTACAGGACAAGCAAACAGACAGACAGGAGGAAGCGACGGACGCACTTAAAAAACAGTCAGACAATTGGACAAGACGTACAAGCAAGGACGAACTGAGGATGACGGGGTCACCCTCAGAGGATGAGCTCTTGGCCTCCAGCCAAGAAACAGTTGAGGGCAAAGCTGTGGGCCACAGTACGCCAACAACCATATATGAACCAACAACATCCGCTAAAGCCATGGGGCAAAAGCGCACTAATAAAGGCCCATCAAGGTATAAGCTCTACCATAGGTCTCTCGCTATTCTTGGCAGGATTCGTATGAACGAGACCGAAGGTAAAGCTCATCCCAAAGATGAGGCTGACAAGGCAAGGTGTCAAAAGGTGGTGGACGAATATCTGGCATTCCAAACCGCCCGAAAGACAGATGCCAAAAAACGTAACCGTTCGCAAGACGAAAACAAAGGGGGCAACAAAGAAGCACAAGATCTCAGATCAGGGTGCGGTTGTCGCCAAACTTACCAAACAATTCAGTGAGGTGGCACTGGTGGACGAAACTTCCAACCGCGGCAAACCTGTGCTTGACAAATGGTCGGAGATTGAGGCACGGTTGTCTCGCATAATCGTCGACCATGTCATGATGAACCCGGAGGGTCAATCCCCAGGTTTCGACTCGGTGGAAGTGGTTCGCGGTTGCCGGGTAATCAAATGTGATGACCAATACTCATTGCATTTCCTCACAAACGCGATTGGCGAAATTCAGAACAGCTGGGATGGCTTGAGGCTCAAGCTCATTCCAGCTAGCGAGATACCACGAAGGCCGAGGGCTCGCATCTGGATACCAAAAATGGAGTTTGAAGCCAATCAGTTAATTCCCTATCTCCAGGCTCACAACCGCTCAGTGCCGATGGCCGATTGGTCGATCATCAAAGCGGAGGCTCCGCAAAAGCACAGCGTGTCGTTCCTCCTTCAAATCACAGAAGAGAGCCTTGAACCACTGCAAAAGGTGGAAAATAAACTTCGGTTTGACATACGGAAGGCCCAGCTGAAGATATTCCGTTCTGCGAATCCGGAGGAGGAGCAGGATGAGGTCGACGGCACCAGCGAACTGCTGATTGGCATGCAGTTAAATGATGCCGAACCTGCGGAAGCAAACCAATAAAAAATGGTTTTAAAGGTTGTCCAAATTAACCTGCAGCACTCACAAACTGCAACGGACAACCTCACCGTTCTCCTAGGGGAGGAGAACGTTGACATAGCCTGAATCCAGAAACCCTGGGTGCGGAGCAACGAGGTGAAGGGGTTCCCGGGAAGAAACTACAATATGTACTATAAGCGTGCTCAAGGTAATCCTAGATCATGTATTGTAGCCAAAAAACACTTAAACATATTTTTAATCCCATCATACAGTTCACAGGATGTGACGGCCGTTGAGGTGGAAGCTGCTGACGGTGTCAGCATCACACTTGCATCCATCTATATGGCACATGATCGGCCAGCACCGCCCGAGGAGGCTTGTGCTTGAAGGAGCCAGGAACAAAACCCTGCTACTCGGATGCGACGCCAACGCGAGGCATGCGTTGTGGGGAAGCTCTGAGACAAACGACCGAGGTGAGTCTTTATACAATTTTATTATTAATACTAACTTATCGGTATGTAACAGGGGTAACACTCCCACTTTCACCTTTCCTAGTACGGAGTACTTCAGAGGATGGGAGGAAGTGATTGATGTTACTCTAGTGTCTGAAAATAGCTCAGTAAGGGTAGATAATTGGAGGGTATCCAATAAAAGGCCCTTTTCTGATCATAGTTGGATCCTCTACGATTTAGATCTTAAGGTAGATCCACCCCTACCGTATCGAAATCCTTTAAGAACCAACTGGAAGAGGTTCAAAAATGCAGTAAACAAGAGGATAAGAGAGATTCCTATCCCTCAAATCACTCTCACGGAAAACCTTGAGAGTAGGGTCACAACACTGGAAAAGGCATTTAGTAGGGCTTACAAAACGTCCTGCCCCGTAAAATTTAGCAAAAAAACTCACCCTCCTTGGTGGAGCAGTGAGCTCTTAAAACTAAGGGAAAAATCCAGATCAACGTTTAACTCAGCTACTCGACGGGAAATTGGGAATTGTACAGAGAAAGTCGGAGACAGTACAAGAAGGCAATCATGGCCGCCAAAAAAGAGAGCTGCAGGGAATTTTGTTCGTCAATCGAATCCACCAGGGATTCTGCTGGGCTCAGCCGTGTTCTTTCCAAAGACCACTCAATGGCTTCTTGGGTAGAGAAACCTGATGGAACTTGGACTGCTACAACAGAAGAATCGCTAGAACTTCTGCTAAAGACGCATTTTCCGGGATGCAGCGCTTACGAAAGTGAGAGGGGAAACATTAGGCGGAGCCAATATAATCCACAGCATCTTGCAAATGAAATTATTACCAAAGAAAAAGTTGCATGGGCAATCAAATCTTTCTCACCCTTTAAATCTCCAGGGCCAGATGGGATCATTCCAAAGATGTTACAGGAAACCTTGGACTGTACCCTACCATGGCTAGAGGAAATTTTTAAAGCGTGTTTAAACTTAGGCCATATTCCAGATAGCTGGAAACTAGTCAAGGTCGTCTTCATACCAAAAGCAGGTAGAAGAGGACATGAATCAGCGAAGGACTTCAGGCCAATCAGTCTTTCGTCTTTCCTGTTAAAAACTTTTGAAAGACTTTTGGATATGCACCTCAGAAGCTCTTTGGAGAGCTCTGGTATATCAACTGCACAACTCGCATATCTTAAAGGCAAATCTACGGAGACAGCGCTTCAAGAGGTAATCCGAACTATAGAGGGCTCTCTAGAGAGCAAACATTATACCATGGTGGCATTCTTGGATATCGAAGACGCCTTTAACAATGTTAGCACAGATGCCATCCAACGGGCGTTGATAGACCTGGAGGTGGACAGTTGCGTTAGTAACTGGGTCATCTCCATGCTAGAAACCAGGATCATCAAAGCCAATATGGGTAATATCAACATAACCAAGAAGGTCCACGGGGGCACTCCACAAGGGGGAGTATTATTTCCACTTCTTTGGCTATGTGTGATCAGCAAAATCTTAACAAAACTTGACGGAGGTGGGGTAAAAGTGGTGGCGTATGCTGATGATGTGGTGTTAATGGTGTCAGGACTGTGTCCAAATACGATCAGTGGGATCATCCAAAGGGCGTTAGGCGAGCTTAACTCTTGGGCCACAGGCTGTGGCCTAGGTTTAAACCCACGTAAAACAGAACTTATGCTTTTTACCACCAGATACAAGGTACCAACTTTCACCCTACCAAATATCAACGGACAAACTCTGTCTTTATCAACCAGTGCAAAGTACTTAGGAGTAATTGTGGACTCCAAACTTAGCTGGAAGTTAAACGTCGAAGAACGGGTAAGGAAGGCAGAAATTGCTTTATATGCCTGTAAACGTATGCTTGGAAGAAGATGGGGTCTTCAACCTAAGCATACATTATGGCTGTATAAGGCGGTTATACGACCCATTCTATCGTATGGTTCGGTAGTTTGGTGGAAAGCTCTAGGGAGAGAGTACAATACCAAATTACTCGGCAGAATACAAAGATCAGCCTGTGCAATAACGGTCGGTGCAATCAGATCATGTCCTAGAGAGGCTCTCAATGCTCTGACACACGTTATTCCAATAGACCTACATATAAAGAAGACGGCAACCATGAGTACATTTAGGTTAAATGAAGCGGGTCGCTGGAAAGAAAAAACGTATGGTCACGCTAGTCTATTATTGCGACAAACTCAGTTAACCTCGGTGAGCACTGACTACATCGTCCCGACGGTAACGTTCAATAGGAATTTTGCCACACTCTTTCCATCTAAAAAAGAACATCTCTAAATAACTTCGATACCACAGTCTATACAGATGGCAGTAAAATGGATTGTGGTGTTGGAGCTGGTATATATTCTCATAGACTTGGAATTGAAAAATCTGTGCGTCTCCCTAATACCAGCAGCGTCTTCCAAGCGGAAGTACTAGCAATTGGGGAAGCCTGTAGGTTACTAATCGCAGATTTCTCTTTCAAGGGCAATATCGCTATTCTTTCGGATAGCCAAGCTGCAATCCAGGCGCTGGACGCGACTATAACAACCTCTAAAGTGGTGGAGCAAAGTAGGAGTAGCCTCACCAACTTGAGTGAAAACCACAGAGTAACCTTAATTTGGGTTCCGGGACACCGGAACATAGAAGGTAACGAAAAAGCTGATGAACTGGCATGAGGGGGATCTGCCATGAATAGCGCTCTTGCAGTACCAGTATTCACTCCACTAGGTGCGGTCAAGAATGCAATTTCCCTAAAATACCTTCGAATTGCAGATTGTAGATGGAGAGACCAGACGAAATGCAAAATCAGCAGAACGTTATGGCCCACCTACAACCTCAAGCAATCGTCGACATTAATAAACATGAAACCACGGGACACCTGTAGACTTACGGCAGTCATAACTGGCTTCTGGTCTATCGGAGAACAAGCCGCCAAAATGGGCATCCCTCATAACACATACTGTCATAGTTGTAAACAACCGGGGAAAAAAGAAACAATCTTCCATTTCCTCTGTGAATGCCCTGCCCTATGGAAGGACAGGATGTTAACCCTGGGCAAACCGCTGTTCGAGTTTCTCGAGGGCAGTGCCGGGAAAATTTTGAAAACCAAAATCACCGAAATGTCTGAAAATCGTTCTGCAATACTTAGGGAAGACAATAACTTTATTATTGAGCAATAATCAGCATGTGGAGTTCGCTACAAGTTTGAATGGCAGTAACACTTACTATATTTCTGAGAAAAGAAAATACCCACGAATCTAAAATACAGGCCTTTGCTGATGCTCTCTCCGCAAGCTTGCCAACGAATTACAAAAGTGCAATACGCGATTCTATAAATACTCGTATCAACTAAAAATAGCAAGTGCTTGCAGGTTGTAATAAAAGGTATAGAGCCGACTTGCAATACTACCGACACCAAAGAAGCATTACAAATCCAAGCCTTTCCAGTCAAAAACAATTTTAATATTCTAAACAAAGCCTAGCCCCTTTTCAAAGTCGAATTAGCCCCAGATACAAATAAACTGAAAAAAGGAGAGGCTCATCCTATATACTCACTGCGTTACTTGTTACCCAGAAAAATCACGGCCAAAGAGCCATACAAAAGAAATATCTTGTTCAATTCTATTTAAACCGAGTTGTCCTGAGCCTTGTAGACTCAAAATCTCTTTTCAAGATGAATTCCCACAGCTTGCGGCAAATAATTTAGAGCCAATATCAAAAAATATTTCTTATGCAAGTGTAGCAAACACACACACACACAATTAAATTATGCTGCTGCGAACAATGACATCGGTTCCTCTGCAATAGATAACACAATTCTCCAAACTTTTATTCAAAAGATGGATCAGTTTATGGATTGAATGCAAAATAGAATGACCAACGTGTTGCAAGGTATGATGCAAACTCAAACTCTAATTACCGAACTACTAAAGTATAAATGAATGCTTTAAAAATATGTCATTTTAATGCAAACGGCTTAAGCCAACACCTTTTAGAATTAAATTGCTTTCTGCACAAACACGATATTGACGTTTTGTTAATTTCATTACGAATTGGAACAAGCACGGGAGGTTTACATGCAATCTACCTCAGTATGTGTCAATGTGGCAGATTCAAAAATAATAATTTCTGCGGTTTATTGTCCCCCGACTTCCAAAATAACTTCAGCACAATTTGCAAGCTGGCACAACATTTTTGGCAGCAGGTGATTACAAAACTTAACCTACCTTCTGGTGCTCGAGACTTATCTCACCGAGGCACACTGGGCCAGAAGACCTGAGTGAGTGGCCAAAAACAAAAATTTTCGACTTAATTTAAACAGGAAATTTATAACATCATCTTATTTTGAGTAATTTTTTACACCAAATTATGAAGTTTCATTAGTGTTTATTAATTAGTTTTTTTTATGTAACAGTTCAAAGTCAAAGTTTTAGTTCGATTTTTAACACTTTCAAACAATGTTTATCAATAAGTTGTTGTGAAAAATACTACTCAAGATGTTATTATCGTCCATAACTTTTCTTTATGGATATCAAAAAAAAAATTTATAATTGAAACCATGTGTATTTATGTTGAATAAGTTCTTTTTTTTTTAACATTTAATCAACAAAATCTGTTTTTTATTCATACATGACTTACTTTGAAAACAAAGTTCCCCGAAGTTCCCCTATCAAATGAGTTAAATTTTATGCCAAATTGTTCGTAAAGAAGTATTAAATAAGGTATATATGCGCCTTTTTGCGCCTTTTCATAAACATGTCTGAAATATCGATATTAGTGTGAGAGAAATCTCAAATAATTCTGACCCATTAATGTTTGAGCCAAAACTACCGAGAGAAAATCGAGTTTAATTCAGTGTTTGCATTTACTACTTCAGAGCAGCAGTAGTACCCCAAATAATGCTCTGCTCTAACTATGTAGTTAAACATTGTCAGCTACAGAGTAGAGCTTATAGCGCACAAGTCAAACTAGGACTCCAAGCGATGACTCTAACTGCGCAACAGTCAGAGTCATAGTAGAAAAATAATTGCGTCGTAGTTTTACACAGGAGCTCATAGTCACTAAAATAAAATGCGCAGTAGACCAAAAACAGAGATTGAACTTTGTCCAGAAAGATCCAGAACTGTCCAGTACCTCAGAGAGTGAGAGACTCTCAGCAGATCGTTCGGTCAATGTGCGCCCCCACCCCCGTTTTTATTTTGTACACGAAAACTGCGGAGCGACTATTTGCAGTACTACGAAGTCATTTCGGGATGTCATATTTTGAGCGAGAGCGAACAAAGTTCAATCTCTGTTTTTGGTCTACTGCGCATTTTATTTTAGTGACTATGAGCTCCTGTGTAAAACTACGACGCAATTATTTTTCTACTATGACTCTGACTCTGATTGTTGCCCAGTTAGAGTCATAGCTTGGAGTCCTAATTTGACTTGAGCAAGAGCAAAATTGAAAAATCCGCCAGAGTAGAGCATTTTCAAACGCTGTTTTAAGTGCTTTGTTTTTTCTTATTAAAATGAAAATCACAAAAAAAGAGATTCTTGATTTAATTTTAAAATCACCAGATGCAGATCCAATTAAATACATATTGGATAAACATAATAAAAGTTTAACAGATATAAATGAAAATACGTTGCAACAGATACAGAAAGCATTACAAACTTTAAAATCAAAATATAAAAGTAAATATAATGCAGCAAGTAGAAAGACTGACAGATTTATTCTAAAGAATAAAGTTTGGCTTGATTCAGAATTTATGACACTTCATTTCATTCCACAACAAGTTAAAACAAGCACTGGTAGAATGTCTGTGGATTATATTGATAAATCAGATCGATCCAAAAGACGCGAGGTTGCATCAATTAGTTCTATTAATTGCCATGATCCTCAAAGACTCATATTGGCTGCTCGACATGCAGCTAATAAGATGCAACAGCATGATGTTAGAGCTGTACTTGATGAACTTAAAAAGAGCTCTGCTAGTGCTTTAAATATAAGACAATTAATTGCGAATAGTGAAAAAAATACCATTATAAAGAAAACTCCATTACAGGCTTTAAATTATTTACTGGATAAATCTTTATCTAACGATATTTATATTAGTATGCGACACGAATGTAAATTATCCGGAGCTGATATTTGGCCTGCTTATAATGAAGTTAGAGAGGCAAAAAAAATATTAAGACCTACAAAAGATGATATTGAAATCAATGAACACGAGGCAAAAGTTTGTCTGGAAATGCAAGAACAAATTTTATTGAAAATCATGGATACAAATTCTTTAACAGAAATAGAATTACTCTTAATTTGCTCTTGGGGCTTTGACGGAAGTACAGGACACTCTAGATACAAGCAATCTTTTGAAAATAGCTCAGAGGTCGACAATTTTGACGATGAAAGAATCTTTGTTACTACTCTCATCCCTTTACAATTAACATCTCAAAATGGACACATTGTTTGGTACAATCATGATTCACAATCTCCACGGTTTTGTCGACCTATTAAATTAGAATTTGTTAAAGAATCAGCAGACATTGTTCTGTCCCAAAAAACTGAAATGGATGGCCAGATTAACAGCCTGCAGGTCTTAAACATTATTAATATGAGTCACAAAATTACTGTTCACTTCTCTTTACATTTGACTTTAGTTGATGGGAAGATTTTGAATATTTTAACAGGAACAAAATCATCACAATGCTGTCCAATCTGTAAGGCAACTCCAAAACAATTCAATGATCTAAAAAATATTAGTAAAAAAACAAGCGTATTCCTTCCAGATAAAAATGCACTTCAATATGGTATTAGCCCATTATATGCGTGGATTCGATTTTATGAATGTTGTTTGCATATAGCTTACAGAATTAATATTAAGAAATGGAGGGTAAGTACGCCTCAGGATAAAAAACTTGTTGCAGATCGGAAAGCTGAAATTCAAAAAATTCTACGTGAAAAGTTGGGACTATTAGTTGATATACCAAAAGCAGGTGGTTCTGGTACAACTAACGACGGAAATTCCGCACGTAAGGCATTTCAAAATGCAGAGATTTTTGGTGAATGCTTAAAGATTGGTTGCCAGTTCGTAAATAATTTGAAAATTATTTTAGTTTGCCTTTCTTGTCAACTACCAATCAACACAGAAAAATTTGAAAAATTCTGCTTAACCACTGCAAGCTTGTATGTTACCTTGTATCCTTGGTTTGGACGTTCACAAACTTCTAGATGAACTTAAACTATCAGAAGAAGAAACTTCTGATTCTGAATAAATTGAGCTTAAATGCAGATTCAAAAATTAAGTCAAATTAAAAAAAATTAAAAATTACAAAAATTACAACAAAAAAAATTAAAAATTACAAAACAAATTAAAAATTACAAAAATTACAAAAAAAAATTAAAAATTACAAAAATTACAAAAAAGAAATTAAAAATTACAAAAATTACAAAAAAAAAATTGGGATACTAAATCGTACTCGAATCCTCCTCGCGGGGTATCCTGGGTGTATGAGTACAGCTAATTCTAGACGTATTTTCTTTGTTCTAAACCCCTAGATTCTGAGTTTGAAACAAAAATACTGATTTTTTAACTTTTATGTCCGCCATTTTGGATCCGCCATTTTGAATTTCTCAAAGTTGACATTATATTCGTAATGTGCATTGTTCTAAACCCCTAGATTCTGAGTTTGAAGAAAATACGGATTTTTTAAAATTCATGTCCGCCATTTTAGATCCGCCATTTTGAATTTTTTATTTTTGACTTCAGATTCGCATTCATAGAGTTAAAAAACTATAATAAACGTAGTTTTAATCGACTTTGGCATATTCTGAGGCTTGAAACGAACAAGCATAGCGGTCGAATCTTCACTGGAACTGTCTTCCGATCCCTTTCCTATTATAATAACTCGCGCCAGCTTAAGTCCTACTCGCATTGATTGCAACAAACACCTTATCAATTGGCAGCACTGAGATAATCCAGTGCAACTATTTTTGTAATGATCCGCTCGGTACTGACAGCGAAATCGACAAAGCTACCAACTTTTTCAATAATATCATACAAGATGCAATAGAGGAATCAACAATAATAAAGCCATCTGCGTGGTGAAGAAATAAATTTCAGTCCAACATCGATTCTTTGACCTCAGCTAAACGAAATTTTAGAAGAGAATGGCAAAAGGATCGGTCACCGCGCTGCAAATAAGTTCTCAACGAAGCAAAAAGAGCGTTGAGAGAAGCCTTATTAGACGCTTAAAACCAGCAGGTGGAGAAATATTAGGAAAATCCATGCTTACAAAAGGAAACCAGCTATTCCTTATAGAAAGCCGCAAAGAAATTTAAAGCTCTCATTGCTAGCTGTCCGCTGCTTCGTCAAGCCGGGGAAAGATCCCACAAAGGCCAGCTCTTATAGGTCAATAAGCCTTCTACCGCAATTATCAGCAGAGCTAAATAAGTGCACAGAATCGATAAAGAAATACATACGGGGTGTGTTCAAAAAGTATCGCGAATTTTGAATTTACGCAGGTTACGTATATTCGAATTTCGATTTTTTTGGGGCGATATGTTGGTACTCATGTCTCTCACTCATGCCGACGAGTTCGGTCAAACCAACGTTTATCGGTGGTACAACATGTTCTCAGAAGGCCGAGAAGATGTGAACGACGAAAAGCGTGCCGAACGCCCGCGCACTTCAACAACAGGCGAGAAAATTGATGAAGCGTAGAAAATGGTATTGGCCAATCGTCGAATCACCGTTAAAGAAATTGCTGAGGACCTAGACATATCGACATATCCTCCAGAAACGCCCGGATTTGTGGAAGAACAAAAATTGGCTCTTGCACCACGATAACGCCCCTGGTCACACATTGTTGCTTGTACGCGACTTTTTGGCCAAAAACAACACACTAATGACACCACAGTCACCGTATTCCCTAGATCTGTCCCCCTGTAACTTTTTCTTGTTCCCGAAACTGAAGAGGCCCGTGAAAGGACGACACTACGCTATGGTTGACGAGATAAAGGCTGCATCGATGGAGGAGCTGAACAAGATAAAAAAAAAATAATTTTTTGAAGAGCTTCGAAGAGTGGAAAAAACGTTGGCACAAGTGCATAATACTTCATGGGAATTGAACGGGACAAAATAGATATTAGTGAATAAATAAATAATTTTTGGAAAAAAAAATTTGCGATACTTTTTGAACACACCTCGTTCCTGCTTCTTTTCAAATGAACCAATATTGCACTGCCAGTTTTCTGGATTGGCGCAGGCTTTTGACAAATTCTGGCAGCATGGCCTTTTGCTTCAAATTAAGCCCTTTCTTCCTCATAACGTTCACAAGTTACTGAAATCATATGTACCACGCACCACGGAAATTCATTTTGAAATACAGTGCAGCGAAGTCCTTTTTGTTCCTGATCTTCACATCTGACTTGCCGCAGCTTCAAATCAATATTATGCCAACTTTCACTGATGATACTGATATCATTAGCACTCACAACGACAACATGAAAGCCTAAGAAACATCTAAGACTAATTGAAAATTGGCTAGCGAAATGGCGAATAAAAATCAAGCAATGTAAGAGTATCTAAGTTACGTTCAATTTACAAAAGCAAACCTGCCCAGCAGTTAGGCTAAACAACATTACATTCATTAAGCCAATGATGTGGAATACTTGGGCATTCACTTAGATTGAAGACTTACACACATGGAAAAGGCACATTCAATCAAAATAATCAGCTCCCAGCAAACTAAGTCTTGACACCTTATCGTATCGGTCTCCTTGCCGCGGGGTTGAGGCTTAAGTGGTGATTTAACCCCATGGTATGGAGATTAACTTACCACGAACTAAGAGGGCAGCTCCATATAGGAATTGGGTATTCACCCATATGCGTTACGGCGGAATTGGTTGCCACCCAAGTCCTTTACGGAGATTACCGTACCAACAACTTGCAGGAGGTATAAAATGCCATATTTTTCCTTAATGTGGAGGTCAAACAAGAATCTCTCTGCACAAGGTAACCCACTTTTGGAAAATCATCCCGTCGAGCAATCGATGGCCTCGGCATCGGATGTGCAGGCACGAACCCTACATCTCCTTATGACCGGAACTGACACCCAGGGTTCCGGAGGAAGCGCAGTACTAATGGTGAAAAATATCACATTGGGTATGTGAATGCAGAGCCGAGTGGGTGTAAGCGATACACCGACGTCGAAACGATCCGAGGCAACTGAACAAGTTGTGGAGGATATTGAGATGGTGAACAATCTCTCAGTAGGCCCAGATGGATCTACGGTCAAACCTGGTGAGAAATAGGTAAGTACCGGTAAATATACTGAAGTATACACAGTAAGGCGGCCTCAGCCGCACTCATCCTCCGTCTCGCTGAAAGAGAAGAGGAAATCGCTCTCATCCAAGAACCATGGGTCATAAAAGATCGGGTTTGCGGGTTGAGTAACAAAGATTTTAAACTGGTCTATGTCACCGACAAAGGTAAACCCAGGTCGTGTATACTAGTGAAAAAACATATTAATGTATTCTTATTGATGCAATTTAGCGATGCGGACAACGCAGTAATATCAGTGGAGTCCTGCGGAAGGACAATATGGCTTGCCTCGTCCTATATGGCACATGACGCGGTACAACCACCACCATCTCCACTCCTAAGAGGTGCAACAGAGAAAGCCGCGAGACGTGGCATACCACTAATCCTGGGCGCAGATGCAAATGCTCACCATCATGTCTGGGGTAGTACAGACACCAACGAACGCGGTGAGTACATTTTTGAATTCATCATGTGTAACTATCTTCATATTAGCAATATAGGCGACTCCCCTACCTTCGTAACAGCTACTAGAAGGGAAGTTCTGGACATTACGTGTGTCAATGAACGGGGGTCACAAATTATAAGAGACTGGAGAGTGTCTAAACACAACTCCTTCTCAGACCACAGGTACTTAACGTATAGCATTGAATTACCAATTAAACTGTGTAAACCGGTCGTGAACCGCAAACGCACAAACTGGGGTATGTTCGAAAACATTGTAGCCAACATTGTAGCAGACCTAAGAAGAGAATGCAGAACCAAGTATAACGAAGCGAGAAGAACTAACTCGTGGGATGGATACAAAGACTGTCAACGCAGATTTAAGTATGCCATTAGGGCAGCTAAAACGGCGTCTTGGAGAGATTTCTGTCAAAAGATAGATAGTACCTCTGAGACAAGTAGACTCAGGAAAGTTATATCAATGAGCCACAGCAATCCTAGTTACCTCATCAAAGAGGACGGCAATTGGACAACTAATAGTGAAGAAACACTAGAATTACTATTGCAGACACACTTCCCAGGTTGTCTATGCAATGAAGATGGTAGAACTCATCCTGCAGTTCTCAATGGGGGTCCTCCAATAGATTTTATTACGGAGGACAATATAAAATCTGCCATTGGCAGTTTCAAACCTTATAAATCGCCGGGACCAGATGGAATCATCCCCGCCGACCTGCAACACACAATTAGTATGATTGCATCTAGACTCGTCTCAATATTTGAGGCAGTAGTACGACTTAGTTATATCCCCAAGAAATGGGCGGAAGTAAAAGTGGTCTTCATTCCCAAAGCAGGAAAAACCACACATACGAGACCGAAGGACTACAGGCCGATCAGCCTATCATCCTTCCTGTTAAAAACTTCAGAGCGATTGCTAGATGGGCACATCAAGGGGAAGATTGGCCACAAGCTATCACCTTCCCAACATGCATACAGCAGAGGCAAATCAGTAGAGACGGCGCTTCACTCGCTGGTCGACACGATTGAGAAATCACTTCACTATAAGGAATACACCCTTGCTGTCTTTCTAGACATCGAGGGTGCTTTCAATAACATACACCCGGAAGCAATTACCAAATCGCTAACAGAAATGGGAGTAAACAGAGCGCTCGTCTCGCTCATAGAGCGAATGCTAGTCGGGCGGACGATTCGCGCAGATTTGGGTGAAACATCCATCAAGAAATTTCCGATCAGGGGCACACCGCAGGGTGGGGTAATCTCTCCACTTCTATGGAACCTGACCGTCAATAATCTCCTTCAGGAGCTAGAAAAAATGGGAGGTAAGGTAATCTCATACGCAGATGATATTGTAATAGCAATCTCTGGCAAACACCTTCCAACTATGTGTGATCTTCAACAAAGAGCTCTCAACAGACTATCACTATGGTGCAAGAGTCGAGGACTAGAAGTAAATCCGGGAAAAACGGAACTGATACTGTTTAGCAGGAAACACAAAACACCTGCTCTTCAACAAATTCTTTTGGGGGGAAAACCCCTTAAAGTAACAGAAAACGCTAAATACCTAGGACTTGTACTAGATAGGAAGCTAAATTGGGGACTCACAGTCGCAGACAGAGTACGCAAAGCTACGACGGCGCTATACTCCTGTAGAAGGCTCGTTGGGGAAAAATGGGGTTTGAAGCCCAGTATGATACACTGGCTGTACACAGCAGTAATTAGGCCAATTCTCTACTACGGTATTGCAATATGGTGGAATGCCCTGGAGAAGGGCGTGAACATCAAAAGGGTTGACAGGGTCCAAAGACTTGCATCTGTTCTTATCACCGGTGCAATGTCAACCACACCGTCGAAAGCACTAAATGTGATACTAAACTTCCTTCCGGTAGACCTGCAGGCAAAGTACATGGCGCGCAGTGCAGCAATAAGGCTGAGCACTTTAAGTAAGTGGTCGAACACAATTTATGGCCACGGCAAAATCCTGGATGGCACGTTGGGACTTCCCAGACAGGTGGACTACACAATTCCGCCTATACTTGCCACTACAACGTTCGTGACCCTCCTACCCACGAGGGAAGAGTGGGAGCGTGACGTGGTAAGACAGGGCGAGTCCATCCATGTATACACAGATGGCTCAAAGCTCGATGGCAGGGTGGGCGGGGGTGTGTATCCCGATCATCTGGGGATTTCCTTCAGTTTTCGGCTCCCCAACTACTGTAGTGTCTTTCAGGCTGAACTGATGGCAATAATGAAAGCCGTGACACTGGTACAGTGTGATGCGATATCTGGTGATGATATCTACATTTTCACTGATAGCCAGGCGGCGATAAAATCCCTCACTAAACAGTCGACAACCTCTAAGGTAGCCATGAAATGCCGCACATCTCTTAACGAGATGGCTGAGTCATTTCACCTAACGATAGCATGGGTTCCTGGCCATTGCGACATAGAGGGGAACTGCAGAGCTGATGAACTTGCGAAAATCGGCACCAAACTGACTGATGAGCACATAGACACTGATATAGGTATACCCTTGCAAACATGTAGACTACATATCCACGAGGAAATTGTAAGAATAGCGAATGAAAGATGGCGAAACGAAGCCACTTGCAAAATAGCCCGACAGATGTGGCCGACTCTCAATGCTAAACGCACAGAACTTCTACTAAGGAGAGACAAACATAGTCTCAACATACTGACTTCAGTCATAACGGGGCACTGCCTAATTGGTAGGCACGCCCAGAGAATGGGTGTGCAAACACATGACTTCTGCAGAAGTTGTCTAGACGAGGAAGAGGAAGAGACGAGTCCGCACCTTCTGTGCCATTGTCCTGCTCTATCCAGACGTAGACTCGCCAATTTGGGCAAACATTTCTTTAATGAATTAGAAGATCTCGGCTCTGTCGAAATTAAGGATCTAGCAAAATTTTTGAATAGTACACTGTGGTTTCAGGAGGGATAAGGGCTAGTTTCCCCATGCGGCATCACAATGGGCTACGAGCCTGAGTGTGTCCACAATGGACAACCGCTTCAACCTAACCTAACCTAATTGGAGATTCGAACGCAGGTGCTGGTCTATCCGCGAGGCAGATCAATCGAAAAAAACAGGAGGCGAAGAAAGATAAATAACTCAAGGTCCTTCAACTTCGACATATGTAATGGAAACAACAAGGCGTGGCCGAACAGAGGATTCCTTTGTTACGATGCACTCTTCCGGATGCGAAACGGGGTCTGTGCCAACGACCGGGAAGAGGAAAAAGGCAAAGAAAGAGGCATCCTCGACCCAATCCAAAGCAGACAAACTTTTACCGGACAAAGCAAAGACTAAGGGATCTCACATGCCGAATGACACTCTTTCATCAACGTCTGTCGAATCATTTGCGAGAATGGTAGGAAAGGGAGAAATACATACCGACAAACAATACGGTCTACTGTCCAAAGGGCAACAAGACTATCTTGACAGCTATCTTTGGAAGGCTATCGGTGAGTCGAAAGACACGCCGACTGGTGAGTGTTAAAGCGTGGTGGACGGCATCGTAAAGCTGCACTGTTCCAATGCTTTTTCCCGAGAATGGCTGGAAAAAAAGGTAGCGAAAATGCCAGAAGGCGAAACCAGCAAGTTTATTGTTGTTGATAGTAGCAAAGAAAGGCTGGTACGAGCGAGTGTTTGGATTGCGGATCCTTCCTGTAGTTCAGCAGAACTCCTCACACACATCTGTGTTCAAAACAAAAATCTTGACACGATGTTCTGAAAAGTATACTCGTGCACCAGGTAGAAATCCGCTACCACTTCAGAGGCGGGTTCCCACCTGGTACTGGGTACCAGTCTCTCATGGTGTGGAAGTGGAAGTACGGATGCCGTCCTCACCTACATCTGGATAAGGTGGAGGACAAAGCGTAAATATGCTCAGTCTCATGACTGAAGTAATATTTACACAGATAAATCTGCAGCATAGCGAAGCGTCTACGGCTCTCCTATGCCGTAGGCATGCAAAACTGCAAACAAACCCACACATATTCCTAATACAAGAACCATAAGTATGTCACGAGCGTTTCTGTGGTCTACGTGCTACGTCGTGGGGACAAATACTTCTCTGTGTGAGGGAGTGTGACCGCGAGCATATATCAAGCCACGGTTGATCGAATACACGATGTTAAAAGAGCTGTGCTCCGGAGATATCGTTGTTGCAAAAATAAAGTACTGGAAGAGTGGGAACAGTGTTGAAGCGATCATAGTTTCGGCCTACCTACTCTACGAATCTTTACAGCCACGTGCTTCGAGGGAGCTAAGAGAAGTAGTCAAGTATGCAGAATCCAATAATCTGGGGCTAATAGTGCTGAGACAGATATGGTGAGCTTGCAACAGAGCGATTACCAAAGCTGAAAAAACTCAAATCAATAGAACTGATTGAAGATGCTACTAGGAAATTAGAAGGTCCTTAAATCAAATGCTTTGAGGAACTGTGACCACTCCGTCAAAGTAGACAGGGGAAAGCGGTTCCTTGATGAACCCTGAACTGTGGAAGCTTCGTGTACGGTACAGAAACTTCTGAATAAGGCCTTCAAGACCCACACAGAAGAGGAACGGGCTAATCATCGACTTACACAGAGTGAATATAAGAAAAAAGTACGGAAAGCCAAACTTGAATCCTATAGAAATTTCTGCAGTAACGTCGAAGAAATGAGGGAAACAGCGATACTTTGAAAGGTCCTTCACCTAGGCCACTCAGCTATGCTGGATTCCATTCGAAAACCTGATGCTTCATACACCATTTCCAAATCGGAAACGTTTAATGCTCTACTCGAAACCCATATTCCGGGTAGTAGAACTCTCTCTGAAGTAGAGCGGAACCTCTGGGTACAGCTTGTATATTGCTAATCGGATCGTGACAAAAGAATCGCTAAGATTTTCCTTGTCTTCCTTTGAGAACCTTAAGTCTCCTGGACCTGACGGAATATATCCAGCAATGCTTAAAAAAGGAGAAGACAGGCTGATTGAGGCCCTGAAAATAATCTTCACAACCAGTCTTGTACTTGGTTGTATACCATCCCAATGGCGACGCGTAAGAGTAGTATTTATTCCGAAACCAGGAAAAGACGACTATTCCTTAGCAAAAAGTTTTAGAGCAATCAGTTTGACAACGTTCATGCTGAAAAGTCTAGAACGAGGGGTGCAGAAGCATATTCGAGTTGGGGTATTGCTGAGAAGTCCACTTAGTGGAAATCAACATGCTTACCAGAGTGGAAAATCATGTGAATCAACCTTACACGGTCTTGTTAGCAAGATTGAAACCGGGTTGGAAGCTGATGAATACACAATGGGCGTGTTCGAGGACATTGAGGGGGCTTTTGATAAAGACACTTTCGGCTCAATATGTTCTTCTGCCGAACAACACGGAGTTAATCAAACCATAGTAAAATGGATATATTCCATGCTTTCTGAGAGGCTGTTAACCGCTGGTGAGAACAGTGACGAACTAAGCCCCGTCAGGGCCAAGCAAGGATGTCCCCAAAGGGGGGTCCCTTAGGAGGCTTTGCACAAAAGTTCGGAGGATTCTGGGCAAAATCGATGACTGGTGCATGAGACAAGGTCTTTCCGTTAATCCGAACAAAACAACCATAGTCTTGTTTACGAGAAAACGGAAATTGAATGGACTCAATCTTTGTAATCTTGGATGAGGAGCTGGCTTGGGAGACACACGTTTCACTGAAAGTGAATCCCGCATGAAGGATGTTTCAGCAATTGCGCAGAGCCTTTGGTAAAACCTGGGGTCTGAAACCTGCTGTGGTCCTATGGATATACACAGCACTTATCAGACCAATCTTCACTTACGCCTCTGTGGTCTGGTGGCGACGGAGCATGGTTAAGTCCACTATCCGGGAACTATACAGGCTGCAAAGAAGCGTATGTTTATGCATTACGGGTGCCATAAGTACAACCTCCTGTGATGCCCTAAATGTTATGCTTGATTTGCTTCCCTTGGATCATAAGATACAATAGGAAGCAATAAAAGCAATGTGTAGACTCCATAAATATGGTTTCTGGCACGAAGACGGAACTTGGGGGCATATAGAAGTCTTTAAGTTGCTATCTGAACAGTATCCACTGTTATTGGCATCTAAAGACGACCTGATACCCACAGTTTCATTTGGAAGGAAATTTGATGTCAGATTTCCATTGTGTGAGCAATGGAGCAATCCAGAATGCATTCAGGGAGGTTTGACGGATATTTTCTTACCGATGGATCCAATAATGAAATAAAGTGTAAAAAACCTCGGTTTTTCTTACTGTTTCGGAACATATAACTACCAAAGAGTATTGGAAGCTCAACAATATCCTAAAGCTGAGATATGTACATTTGTACGTGAAGTGTTTTCACTTATTACAATTATTTAGTGCTTCAAGCTTAAAAACAAAAACTTTACATAAATGTATTTGTGTTTTCTGTGACTCAGTAATTATATACGTATTGAGATCATTTTGTTTCATTTTATGAAAATCTCGTATTACGCATTTGTATTATTTTAAAAATAATGTTTAGCTGAGCAAACACTTTGGCCCTGGGCTTGGTTTTTATTTATTTCTTTTGGAAGCATTACATATGTATAATATATTGGTAAGCATTTACATTTCAAGTTTGTTTCTAAGTTTAGTTTTAACAAGGTTGAGCCAAAAAAGTTTTCTTTCCGGAGCTGGCGAGCTATGACAATAAAGTATTTACATATTTACGGAGTTCCTCGAAACAGGATTCTCCATTGAGTTGTAGTGGAATCCGGATCGGCTGGTACGAGATGTGAAAATTCATTTAGTAAAGGCTGTATTGAACTAATATCTTCCCTTCCAAAGTTAAATCGTTTTTGAATTTAGTTCATTGTATAAAATTTTCGGATGTTTAACTTAATGCTGAGGCGCATAGCTAAATGTATTCGACTTTAAAAAACTGTCAGCCATAGATTCAAAAAATATTTCGTCGATGGGTAAATACCCTATTTCATTACTAACTTTAAAATCCTTCAAAATACTAACAAATCTTACGAAACTATTTTTCATATGGTTACTTAGTATTATATTTAA
The DNA here is from genome assembly GCA_037575425.1 of Anastrepha fraterculus. Taxonomy (NCBI): domain Eukaryota; kingdom Metazoa; phylum Arthropoda; class Insecta; order Diptera; family Tephritidae; genus Anastrepha; species Anastrepha fraterculus. The sequence goes on from JAYXIM010015758.1 coordinate 38,956, forward strand.
AAATATATTCTGTCACATTTTCGGATTGAAATTCTTTCTTAAGATTGTTTTTTAACTTTAAAACATAGGGTGAGATAAGCATGTATAATTTAATTTCAGGATCTAACTTTAGTTTTGCAAGCACAACAGACTTAACGCCATTCACTTCTAAGGAACAAGAAGAAAGTAAAGCTGTAAGGCGTCCCACTTCTCATTGATGCGCGAAATGACGTTTTCTAAGGCTAACCAACGTGTTAAAAATACCCCCAATATTTTGTGAGGTTTTACTTCGCAGTAAGCTTGGAACTCTTTAAATTTATTTATTCTTTTCGGCCTATAAGGGAAAAATTTATAAATGTCGCGACAAAACCGCCTGCAAAACAGAATTTTACAAGCGTTACTGGAGCACAAATGCAAAGACGGGCACGGGCCATTTATAAAAAATAATTTACCAGCCATAGTGTTCGCACCATCGGTAGCCAACACGATTAAATTACACAAGGGAATTCCCTTGTTTAGTAAACATTCCATAATAGATTTACAGTCTGTGTCAGAAAAAAGGAACCGAAATTATTCATGAAGTATAAAAGGTATATAAAGGGTTTCCCAACAACAGGTGTTATCTATCGCTATCAACAGATGATTAACGATTTTTTATAGCCGGAATTGGATGGTATTGATCTGGACTACGCTTACTTTCAACAAGACGGCGCTACGTGCCCCACAAGTAACAAAACCATTGATATTTTACGGGAAGAGTTTCCCAGTTGGCCACGGAGATATTGTGATTTAACACTTTGTGACCTTTTTCTTTGGGGCCACGTGAAAGAGAAGGTCCACGCCAACAGCCCAGGGTCGATTCAGGACCTCAAATATGAAATTCGTGAGGCTATCGAGGACATAGGGAAGCCACTTTGCAATTCGGTTATGAAAAATTTCATGAAAAGGATGTGAGCGTGGTCGTGGTGGTCATTTGCCTTATGGTATTTTCCACTATTAACGGCATACCTTCGTCTTTTGTAATGAAATAAACATCCGATCATTTATATATTAAAAAATAACATTTTTCTTTGAATATTAAAATAACACCCTTGGAAAATCCTTCACTTAAAAAATTTTTTTTTGTATGAAAGTATGTACAAAACTACGAGTCGCAATTAATTTATAAGCCGTGTAGTCTTCATCGTTGTCGAGTATATCCTGCCATCTTCTGATGCTTTGAACCAGCTTTTCTGCGTAGCTCGTCGACAAACAGGACTAGATTTTGCGAACATGATGTACGAGTTGCTATAAATCATGGACTGGCCTTCCGGCAAGATGCGTTTTCATACCTCCTAGCACATTTTCAATGGGGTTGGCGTCTGGGGACTGGGAAGGCCAGTCCAATACTGTGTCGCCATTTTCTTGTTTTGTCGTTTCTCAATGTGTTTTTTATGAGAGTAGTGGTTTTGATGATGTGGGACCGTGGGATATGTTCGGCTCCTTCAGTCGCCGTTCGATAGGGTTGATACTCACATCTATTCATTTTTAAACAAGAATTGATCGTGGTTGGCGTACTCACAAAGAAGGGTCCCGGTTAAAAATTGGACTATTACTTTATCCTGATTTTTTGTCGTCACTCGCCTCAAGCCGCGCTCGAAAAAGTCATCAACATATTTTTACACCTTATACCGCTGATTCCACATCACAACAATTTTTTTTTAATTACTTTCTCAGCTGTGGCGTAAGATAATTTCGGCCATTTCGAAAGCGTGCACAAAAATACCGCCTCATAACGCTTCGTGTACTTCTCACTCATTTTTGTTTGCTTGCGTTTACGTTAAAGTTTCGAACGACACTAACCTGAGTTAGCACTGGCGTTGTAGCCCTTGAGTGGGACTTTTATGCAGCAGAAAGCAAAACGAAATATATCATGAAGTTACATGAAAAAAACTAGTTCTTTTCTTCTGACACATACTGTATATATTTTTTTGAGTCACACATACAAGCCCTATTCAAGTTAGAAAGCGGTGTTTAATTGTATATACCGCAGAATCAAAATTCCTTACTATAATAAGTAGACTTGTTTTGTTAGAAAAATCTGTAGTTTCATCTACAATTAACGAATACTTTTTATCCTTAATGCAACTTACAATAGTGTGCCTTGTTTTATCTCCCAAAATTTCAGGAATATTTGACGCTTTTGTTCTTGCACACTTCAACCGTTTTGCTATTTCCGAATCAGTGCAACAAACGGATAACAAGTCCAGTAAATAATCCATTATTGCTTGTCAATGCAATACTAAGCTGGGTTTTCTTTGCTTGTGCAAACCGTTAGCAGCACGCCTATTTACAGGGTCGGGCCCTCGAAGTGTAACCAATTAAAAAGGCCATACATTTAGTTTTAAAAAATTACTTTTATTCAATTCGAAGTGAAAAATGTGTGACAATAATACAAAATTAATCAATTTACTTTTGCTCAATATGACCACCTTTTGCCTTAACTATAGAATTGAGCTGGTGCAGAAAATGCATCAAGCTGCCCGAATGTGATTTACAGGTATTTTGGCCCACTCGCGTCTGGTGAATTTGAAAGTCATTGTGTGGACGTTATGATGTTCGGAACGTTATTTTTAGCCATTCTTGGTTCACTCCAGCTTTGTGAGACGGTGTCGAATCCTGTTGAAACGTCCATGGTCTGCCACCGAAATGTTTGTCTGCCCAGGACTTCAAAGCAACCTCCAGGATACTTTCCCGATAATACTTAGCATTTACCTTGACGGCAGGCTCGATTGGAGAGCGCCCAGTTGCGGTTACGGCGGCCCAAACCATTATCTGTGGCGGATGCAGCCTCTTGGTGGCAAATCGATGACTCAAATTCTCGTATGAACGATCGGTCAAATAAACTCGTTCGCTCTCTCAAGTCCGACTTGTTGCAGCTTTGGTGTGAGATTTTGTGCCTTATCCATTTCACGTGTCGTTGCAGT